>DWQK01000829.1:0-18234 GCA_018231225.1 Noctuana stator
GTATGCTCCAGGCCTTCCCCGGTTGTGGGGAGAGACCCGTGCCCAGCAGTGGGACATAAAAAGGGTTGAAGCCATAACGAAATTCGTTATTAGGTAGGTACAGTGCGTATATCACATCCTTCTACTAATACCTAACTACCGATAATTACCGATAATTAGGTATATTCGTCAGGAGACCAAAAATTTTAATTTTACAAGTATGTGTTAATTGAGTATGTAGGTATTTTAATAATAATAGTAGACGATAATCCTGTCGAATTGTAAATACACATTTTTCTTTATACCATTCTTGTAATTACCTCAAATGTAGCAGCTAATCGTATATGAGTGACAAAGAAGTGAACATAAATAAACAGGTAGCGGACATGTGAACGTGGACCGCGCATGCCCACACATCGGCTCAACAAGTGGCCCCATGTGCTCGCATTTCGCTATCGTTCACACGCTCCGTGCTTCATGTCCGACCTTATTTCACGCGTTTCAGTGCAAACGTCATTGATAGGAAATGTGCGAGGTTCTCACGTAAGACAAAACTTGCAATCAAGCGTGGATACAAAGAGAAAGAGATAGGTACCTACAGGCTACAATCATATTTTAGTTAATGTTGAATTAATGGCTAGTTTTCACATAGAATTGAAATTGCCTGCGAACTGCAAGATGCGTCTATAGGTACCTTCTTAGTCCAAAATCAAGATTTAATTAGCGGCAAGGTTTCATGATAGAATTACCCACAGTATTGACCCATAATATTAATTAAATTTTATAATAACGCTTAGGTACAGCCCCACACCAGAATTCAATGTGTTGTGGGTACCATGAACACACATTAAGGACACACAATCACACAAACACCCAGATATCAAACAAAAATTTAAATTCATCATTCAAATCTCCGCTCCGCCGGGAATCTAACTCAGGACTCCTCGAATGGCGGACCAACTTGGTAATCACTACACCATACGGGTCGTCCAACTAAGATACTGCAAAGTAAGATAGCATGCATGCTTGTATGGAATTACCTAGTTTTATAAATATAAAAAGTCAGTAATTTTACCTACATTAAATTTATTTTAAAAATTTTTGATTAAAATGTAATCAATTAAAAATTACATTTGTCTTTTAAAAAGTTGAAACCTACATATACAGTTTATCTAGCTAAGGGTACGATGATTGTGTCTCATCTTTCAGTAGGTACTTATGTTGTTTACCTATTTTACCTATAAGGTTACCTCAAGTGGCAATTGTACCGGTATCTCACCACTAAGCAACCATACCGTTGTTGAAGAGAAATAACACGATTCATTCCAATAGCCTATAGCAGAATCTACTTACATATCGAATTTGATCGTAGACCGCAATGCTGAATAGGCAGAACTTATTAATTTTGGTCATTATGAATTCCGCGAGCGAAACTCGAACGTCTAATTTCAACCCTAACTTATCAAGACGCGAATAAAAAAGTTCTCCCCGGCACTCCCCACGCTCACCCCCTTGTTTAAAACGCCGACGAAAAAAGAAGCACATAAAAATGCATGAGGCCTTCCTCGTTATAAGGAAAGGGTAGCACCCCCCCATACCCCCCTCGGGAGGTAGCTGTAAAAATCGTCTCTAATTTAAATTTGGGAAGTTTCGCGTAGCGCGAGGCAACGTTGATGTCTTGATAAATGTGCGCGAATTCCACTAATTTGGAGTCTTCAACGCTCGGAACTTTTAATTGGGTGCGCATAAATCGTGCTAGCATAATAGGTGCCGCATTAATTTCATCTCACGATAAAATGGCGGGTCTTGAGTTCCAACACTGAGGAGATAAGCATCTCTCATTGTTTCCGGCAGCTCAGGATCTTCCGATAACACGGGTTGACATCTGAACTCAGTGCAGAGTAAGGACTCTTTAAATCTTCTGTTGAGAAACTTACATCTGTATTTAAACTGTATTGAAACTAAATAAGTACTTATTTGCAAAGTCTACTACACAACATTATAACTATGACTGCGATGTCACACTGCCACTCAATTTACTGTTGCAATTACTGAATATTACAATTAGGTAGTAGGTATTAGGTATACAGCTAGATAACATTTTATTGATCTATTGTCTAAATTTTCTTTTTAATAGGTATTAACTAATAACAATCATGAAGGTGAAGGCCATCACAATAAAATATAATAGTAAGCGAGTGACTTATTAACATTAAGAGGTCTCGAGAACCCATAGAAATTAAAATGTTTAAAATAATTTTTTTTTTCTTTTCACAAGTATTCATAGGCAACCCTTTGTATTAACCCTCTTGACACGTAACTTCAAAGTCGATTTTAAGCTATTATTGGTTTGCTTTAGAGTTGTTTGCATAATATGAAAATATTTGTTTTATATTTAGGTACGAAGTGAATACCAGACCCGGTCTAGACGGAGATTTCTAAATCCTTCTCAATAAAACTGTCTAACTTGTACAAAATATCATTAAGAGCTACCTACCCAAATATTAAAATAAATATTTAAATACAATACCTACATACTAAGAATGCTAGTATCGCACTTCGTTCTTCTTCATTAAATCTGCACAAAGCAGCCATTGACAAACTTCGACGGGTGTAATGTTATTCATTTGGGTAAGTCAAAGGTTTTATTCGCAAAAAAAAATAAGTCGCCAGAGAGCGGACGGTGGCATTTTTTCCATTCGCCGCGTTCCATTAGCGTGCCTTTGTTTGGCGGGAGCGCGCAAATTAATTTAGCTCTCCCGCCATTTCCTCGCGCTTTCACCCGCGCGTCCTCCTTGCCCCTGCCGCGCCCTTTTTTGTCTACGCTTTGCTCTACGTATCGTTTTCTTCTTTATGGCTCATTAGGCATCATCGTCGCCATTGTTTTTTTCGCCGTACCCACAAGATCTAATTATTATGATCAGCAGTATCAATAAATCAATATTCTATGAGGAAATCACGGCGACTAATATGAAAATTTAGGAGACAAAATTGCGTAGTAAAAAGTTACTATACCTATGTAGGTATTTTAATAATTAATGAATTTAATAACTAAAAAAACGTTTATAGGGAGTACCTACATTGTTAGAGTTAATTCTAAGTATTTTCATAATAAGTATCTGAACAAGAAGAAAACAGAACAAAAGTATGTAAATTCAAAATCTACAAACCACTAGAGTATATTGGATTACACTTGAAAAACAGAGTGTCTTTAATAGCAAAGAGCTAAAAGCTTTCGTAGTACTAATTTCATAATACCTACCTACCATTATTTTAATGTTGTTGCTCCTAACCATTACAAGGTTAGTACCGAGTTAGTACTCGGTCCAAATATTTAATTTAACTCTTAAATAATAAATTAATCAATAAATGTATTTTTTTTTGCTAATTTTTCATTAATTACCGATGTTATCAAATGCCATCAAATACCTAAAGGGCATAATCGTTACCTACTAAGTATCTAAATTTTATTTTTAAAAAGGAAAATGCCCTAAATTATTATCGCCGCCCAGCCTAAACCGATAAGGGTCGAAATACGAAATTGTATGACATGTTGTTTTTGTGATTTTATTATTATACAACGGATGATGAATAAGAATGAACTAAAACGCAACGCTTTGTTTGACATAAATGATAGCAAAGTTTTTATGAAAAGCTCATTAATTCCAAAAAAAGATACTTCTGTAGGCACTACTACGCGTACCTATCTAAGCTCTTTGGAAAAAAACGTAGCAAGAGGAAAGAGTCTTACAGTTTTTTTCCAGTAATCGTATGCAAAGTAGTGGATAACGACAGTTCGCTGTGTTTAAAAAAATAGGAAGATAGGCCAATACAAACTCACCAGTGGAACAGAGCTCACCTGCGCCGGCGCCTGCTCGGTACGCGCGTTCCTTGCAACAAAAAGCCGCCAACTGACTGCCGCGCCGGTGCTGGCCGTGACCCACAGTTTTTTAACCCGCGCGTGCCCTCACTCTATCCCGACAGTTAAACAACCCTTGCGTATTCATAAACCGTCGGTCGTCTTGTAGTAGTACATCTATTTATCTGTGGTAGTACATCGCAAACTAGTGTAAAATTTATACAAAGTTAAATGTTATTTTACTTTTTATAAAAAGACACTTCATAAAAGTGCAAGTAATTTTTACTGCTTTGTTGCTGTCTTTTATCACTTATAATTAATGTCTTTGAATTCTGAGAGTTTATGTATAACAAATTAAAAAAGAAAAGACTGCTTCTTTGTTCCGTTTTTAATTAAATTCTCGACTCAGCCTTTGTAAGTTCAACTTGGAAGAAAAGAGATACCTACCTTATCATGGGTTCAAATTGCAAGCGCGAAATTTGTAATTAATTTCTCTGTCGACACATTTTAAATTCTTAATTAAGCAATCCGTACTTTCTCCTGCCTATAAATTAGATCGAGTCGTTTCCATAGAGACTACTCATCCTTTAAAGCGGGTCGGGAGGGAGAGGGGGCTTTACAAAAAATATAACTTAGGGTGAGTAAAAAACCGTGGGGTGACTCAGCCGGCCGCTGCACCCCACGACGAGAAATCTACGATCAATATTAACTCTTTTTTTCAACGGGGAATCGCTGAATTTTTAAGTCGTTTTAAGCAGTCACGGCCAAAAATATTGCATGATAGATATGCTGACTGCTTCGGCCACGCTCCGGTCTGTACGCGCGGTGCAACACGTGCTTCGAACATTATTTTGCGGATACACCTCAAATCCACGATTAATTCGATTAGCTAAGGGCAACCAACACATGTAGTTGACATGTTAGTATAACTTTAGTAGCGCTTTGTACGTAAAAAATATTACATTGAATCTTTTTTTTGGACTCAAGTGAGGGCTGCTTCAGGTTGAATATACATAAACGTCTACGAGCTTTGGCTGATCGATTGATCGGCGTTGATCGATCGATCATATGATATATAAATATTTAAATTTCACTGTGTGATATTGCAGGGACATGAATTCGCTACTAATAGTTTTTTTGTAAAAGCAAATTACAACTTACTTGGCAATTTTAATTTCACGCGTTGAATTTAATTTTAATTATCCTTCAACATGTACTACAAATAATTTATTAGTTGCTTAAAACTGTGCATGGTAGGCAATCATAAAACGCTCTACTAATTTAAAAAGCTGCATGGGCCGGGTGTCTGCATACTTGCACGAGTTAAAAAAAAACTATTAAAAAAAACTGTTTATGACAGCGACCATTATCGTCCAATAAATCAGCTGCCCGCTCTTCTGTTTTCTATAATGATTCTATTATTATGGAAAAGCGTTATGTAACTGTAACATTTTTTCCTTAGGGTGCAGATATATGGAAACAACTTCAGAAACAAATGCAATAAGTACAGAATGTAATATAGGATTAAATAAAGATCGCAGAACACATTATTAATATTTCTCACCCTTCTATTTATGAATATTTATTTCTGCCGACCTGGTATGTATCTGTACCACACCATTTTCTATCGTAGAGCATTTATTATGATGTTTCGTCTTCTTCACGAACTTCTTTAGTCTTTGAAACAGCAGCTTCAGGTACAACGGTACTACCTGAAGTTTAAAGATCCACGCGATTATCTATTGATTTTATTTATTTATTACAGGTGGGAATCTACATACCTACTATATTTATACTTTGAAATATTCAGATCATATATTATTTATATTTTTACACATTACTTCCATTAACGAATTGTATTAAAAGGCTTAACGTAAATTCTACGCTATCAATAAATATAATTATATTATTTTTGTAAAGAAATACTGATTCATAATTTTAAAGGAGCACCTCCACATGCTTTCCGCTTCATTTTATTACTATACTTATACTTACTCGTTTAACAATTTATGATTAAACACAGAATGTAAGTTGGTATCACACTAGGTCGTAGCGGTCTCCATACTATGAAGCTCCGTAGGTTTTTATGCGTGTCGAACGGCGCAGGCCGGCGCCCACCGTACGGGTTACAAATTGTGGGGTGAAAGGGGTAGTTTTTTCTAATCGACTTTTCTAACAGTAATAAACGATATTTATCTTTCTTAATTATAGTTTCACTCTGTTATTTGGTAGCTCTGTTCATGTTATTCTACGGCAGCTTGTATTATTATCGTATTAAGTACGTTTGTCACAGGCGTAGAATTTATTTGCTTATTATAGGTATAGGTAGATACTTGTTTCATATGTAAAAATTTTCATATTATTGTGATGTAATAACGCTATATTTGATTGTTAATTGTCGTGTTATTTCTTATTTAGCTCAAAGTACAAGTAACTAAAGTACCTACGTAACTAACACGATTAGCAACCGTATTGTTAGGTATTAAAATGCTTTTATTTTCTAGTAACCGATAACGTACGAGTAAAAATATCGCCATGATTGATATAAACTTAAGTAATAAAACTAAGCAACAAGTCATTTACTCAGCGAATACGACATTTTAGTATCAAATAGAACTTCTTCATCGACAGACTTGGTCCACTTGATGAGCCACATACTTCGATCTGGCTTAAGAATTCCATTCGATATGTTCAGTCATCTGTAACATATATAATATGTCTTTTTTATAGACATAAGGGGAAAAGTAGTTGGGTATGTGTAATGTTTGTTATCATCATTTGGATTGAATAAAAGATTGACCATCAATAAGAACTGTATAGGTAACTAAATATCGAATCCATAATATGATGAAGAACGTAATTAGATTAAAATATCTATTGTCTCCGTGATAAATTAGTGAAAATGTATTCATCGTATTGAGGCCGTTTCTGATCCGAGTATGCCTAGTCGCACAGTGATCGTTGTATCAATTTAGTAAAATTTTTAAATTAAAAACGAGGGCAGTGATCCCGAGTAACGCATGCGTAATATCAACCCTTTTTTACCCTTTCGTCTCCCTGAGCGTTTTTTGTAAGCACTTTTTAAAGGGTTGTGTGTACGGGGGTACCTGCTACGATACGAAGCAAAGGGTTGAGTTTTTTTCACAATGGACCGTCACGCTTTTTGTACTGTATAGTTTTTTTGTATGGATCGACGACGAGAACAATACAAAGTGCATTGAACTCTTTACTATCGCATCAGCTGATGCCATAATAGTGCACTTGTGGATCTCGGTTCTATTGATTTTTATAGTTCAAGGTCGAGGTTTTGTTATTATCGATTTCCTTAGCTGCATGGACTTTCTCGTTTTTCTTTAACAAGCTATTTCTGTTCAGATGCCGACAAGCAAGACTTTAGCTTTAGTTTTAGTAGGTACCTAAACTCTTGTTAAATGTGCATATGTAATTGAAAGTCATTATGACTGCGAATTGGTGATGAAATCATATAGGTACAGTTTATTCAGCCTGTGTTATGTTAGTTATACATACGATTTTTTGGAAATTCTGAGTTCTGACGTTGTTCATCTTTCAATGGAGTTAACAGCTAACACCGGATGGTGTCACCTTTCAGCGTAACACCCGTTCATTTTTTGGCAATTGGAGTAAAAAATCAAACAGTTTGCAAAAGCAGTGCCGATATACCAGTAACCCACATTCAACAAGGTGTTAACATGATCGAGTTGCAACCCCGTTATACACTGCATGTTTTCTTTATTAAACATTATGTCGAATTTTTTTTACAACATTTGCCCCTTTAGCTGTCACCACTTGCACCTTTTCAAAGCGAACGAACTGTAGATCATACCGTGGATTTTTTTAAAACAATAAAATAAATAAAAAAAATTAAAACTTGAACACTCAACATCAGCGAAATAATGGGGAGTCTCTAGAAATGGGGTAAAAATAAGATGTTACCGAGCGCATATGGAATTATTTATACCTACGGTCATCCTGCGGTATTCGATTTATTACAAAACGGCATGATAATAATATATACGCCAATTGATTCTTTCTAGATTCTAGCATTTGACCGTAAACCTATTCTATAACAATATTTCTATATTGTAACGTATTCTACAATAGCAAAGAAATTAACTTTTGTAATCCTTATATTAACAACGCGTCGTCTATCAGCTGTTACCATAGTATCGCCACATTCGCCTTGTAGGTAGCTTACATTTTTATAAAAAATATTTTACTAAACTCACTGATTTGAGGTCGGCCCGTATCTTATTTCGCGAAGATAGAGTTTCATCGATAGAAAAGACGTTTCTACGAGTTCTTTTTAATTATAATCTGATTTTGGCAAAACAGGCTGAGGCTCAAGTGACTCTATTATTCTTCGGATTTGACCCATTTCTTGGAAATGATGTAAGTCGCCATGATTATATAGAGTCGTGTAGAAATATTTATCTAGTTTTCTCTTTACTTTGCGTGTAACAATGAATGGATGGATATCGTAATTGGTGGGTAAAAAAAACTGTTATCTTTACAGCAGCATTGCGTTGTTGTCACTGAACATGGCAGACTAAATAAACACACTAGATATTTCAACCAATTTAGCCTGTAGGTACACTCTGCACAAGAAAGAGAACTGATGTTACTTTGTGATGTCAATACGGGTCCTTGCTTAAATTGACGACAGTCAGTTAAAATACCTACATCTAAGTAAGTTGTATTAACTGTTGGGTACAGAATTTAACTACTCTTTTCCTACAAAATAAAAATAACGAAAATTTCTAATACATACACACACACACACACACCTATATAGAAATCAAACAAAAAAATTAAAAAAGAACCTACTCCATTGTAATCGTTTTGGAGAAAAGCAAACTATATTTACATCATATGGGCGGCCGAACACTTTGTTCCTATTATGAAAACATTGAATAAAGACCATTACAAACGGATTAAACGCAAACAAAACCAGTAGCCACCGTGTTGTTACACTAAACAACTGATGCAAAACGGACGCAAACAAGCGTGTTTGAGACTCCTTTCGGCAACGTCGCCTAGAAACAGAATACATAATAAGTATACAATTTTATTTCGGTGACCATTAAAGTATTGTGAGTCTCCAGTGTTTTGCTAAGCGCGGTAGTGATACCCGAAGGATTAAAGGATTAGTAAACATCTTCGCGCGAAACTCTTTTCTTATGCTTTCTATTACACCGTAGGTAGGTAAGTCATATAAAAAGAATAACGCAGCCGATTTTTTATGTCATCTAGACCGAATATTTATAATTATATCTATTAATATTAGCATGCTAAAACACGATACTTCTACATACGAGTAGGTTCTTAAGTTTCATTTCATTTCTACATATATCAAAAATACCTCATTGGTTGGAAAATAGTTCGCATGATCATTCCGACTCTTCTTAATTATGTAATAATTTATAAATAGATAACTTTAATTAGTATAAAACGTAAAAAAGAAACCGCTCTGTTCGTGATGCCACATAGAAGTTTAATAATAATCACTTATCACCCACATTTACCAATTCGAATAATAAAAGCAAAATAAAATGACTTGCCGTCTCTATCCAAAGAGCAGAAAACCATAAAGTGATAAGAATTATAAAGAATACGCATTGAATTGCGACAAGTTCCATGCGTTATTAATGACACTGTGCATCTTCATCCCTTTTGTGTGTAGAGAATTATATACATTGCTTTATAAGGAACTTTAATTGTGACCAGATGAAGTTTTGAAAAGGTAATATTTGGCGTAAAAATCAATAATCAGACGACATCGGGACAATGAATGGCGGTTAACCGAATTCTCTATCAAAATAAAGGTCCCTGCGTGACGAGGCGCGGGTGGATTTTTTATTGCCTTACTTCAAACTGAAGTGGTGGAACAATCGCTCTATAGTCACACTAACACAATTTTACTGGCGCGTTAGGTGTTATGAATAGATAATATATACCTATCTATAACTACCATTATATAAAGACAAATTATAATACGAGTACCTATCTACAGTTGGTAGGTACATTTAAACATACAGAACCTAAGTACACATATAGCTTTATTAAATTAAAATCTAAACATTAATCTTTAGACTAAGGTTAAAGTAAATTAAGTACCTAATGCGATTATCACTATCACTAGATACTTAGTCGATAAAACAAATTCGCTTTTTCTGTCCCTAAGTATGCATAAATCTTTAAAACTACGCAACGGATTTTAATGCGATTTTTTTTAATAATTAATACCTGTTTGAACTGTTGAATTAATATCTAAAACTTGTGGATTCATGTACTAAAATCAAGAAACGCATTGACAAAAAGGGTAAGCAGAGCGTATAATTGATTGTTACATATGATCTTCTTCGTTTCTTGCGACTGTTGCACACGTGCAACACATCAGGGCTGTCGATCACAATGCGTGTCCAATGCATTTATAGGTACCTACATATTTGTTTACTCGATGACTATTGACGCGAACTCAAGTTTTTGCATCATTTACCTAACTTGAACTTCTTTTACTTATGCTTAGGTACTTGCATTTTCAAATTTAAAAGCAAATTAAATATTTACCTACTAATTAATAAATGCATTTTGTCTATATACTGTGTTTTTGACGTTCATCGACTGCATACAAATACCTTATGATGAATAAAAATGTTTTTATTTTATTTTATTTTATTATTCAAAAAATTCAATTGAACAAAGGAGTCTATTAAAATAGTTACTTGGCCAATCATGTTATCGTTTCTTTTCGCGTCAAAACGTTTTTTTAACTGAAATCATTTGTACCTGATCGATATACACGACTATGAATGTAATTAGATTTATTTAAACAGCATTTCTACCTTTTGTGGGTCGAAGAACTAGTACCTATTAGTACAATTTGGCCGGGGCGGTATCACTGCTGTCCTCATAACCCACTGTAAAGAAAGTTTTTATTTAGATAATATATATATTATACAAAACAAATACGTGTCTATTCCTAACAAACGATCAAACCTTTTTGATTTTGGCAAAACGAAGTAACTTTTACGTTATTAGTTCAAAAAAACTATTTCCCGTTGCATCTTCCGGTATGCAGAAGTCGTTGGTGTTTCGAACATAGTTTTGGATGTTTGTGGATACCGGATACGTACGCAAGCAGTCAGCTGCAAAACTACACTTAGGAAGGATTAAAAAAAGGATAATTCCTCAACCACCTTGAATGTTATTTACCTATTTGCATTTTAGTTAAAGTTTGAATGCAAAATATACCTACCCATAATTCTGAGGTGAAGTTACGACGGTGTAACGTGTCCGTAATAAACGTTATACATCAAAATTTTAAAGCAATTTTTAAACTAGTTTTGTAGAAGGATTTATTTAAAAGGTAAGCATTGTACAGGTGTAAATATGTAATACAGGTAATGTAAATATATGTCCACGATATTTGCAATTGGAACTTTAATTTCAAATGACATTAAATGATGGGTAAAGTGAACGGCGAAACACCTGTCGCGCGGGCCAGGCGCGAGGTGCCAGCGGACGTACCTTAATCAATAGACCCGCTCCGTTTCCGCCACCACGTACAAAAACAAATGAATGCTAACTTGTAATAAAAAATAACAAAGCCGAAAGTGTTCCGAGCCGCAGATTATGAGCACGTTCATTTATTAATTTATACGTAGCATCGCGGTAAAAAAGCTCTACCCTACTTAGATAAAAAACGTAGCGCGCGTCGTTCAAAAGGGAAAGGGTGTCTGGGTCGCCTCGCGTGCTGCACTTCGTTTTTTAACCGTACCTACTCTGTGGTTTGTTTTTTCGGGTGCGTTTCTGTTTTTTAACAACACAATACTGTTGTTAAGAAATATTTTTTGAGAGCGTCATATTGACGCGCGAGCTGCTGACGGGCGAAGGCGCGAGCGCTTGTGTTTTTGTTGAAATCTTATTTTTAAATCTCCTGGCTTCAGGCGAATAGGAGAACGGAACCCCTTTTTGGTTTAGTCACGGATTCAAATGGGGAGGAGAAATGTTTTTTTTGCATGCGCTTTGTATACTAATTAATTATCAGAATCTGCAACAGACGCATTGGAAGACCATATGGCACGATAGGTGAAACTGCCTGCGTTTATAGCTTTATGTTTAAGAAATGTGAAATCTTTTATCCATTATTGCTTAGTGATTTATTTATATATCTAACTAGCTGTGTCACGCGATTTCACCCGCGTTAAGAATTGTGACGTAACGCTTGATAGCCTATAACTTTCCTCATTAACGTAGCTATCAGACACAAAAAGAATGTTTCAAATCCGACTTGTAGTTTCAGAGATTAACGCGTTCAAACAAACAAACAAACTCTTCAGCTTTATATATTAGTATAGATTATGCAAGAAGCAAAGAATAAGTATATTAATTAGAGTGTAATTTGAATAGTTTAACAACTCTGGTTATAATTTGTTATTGTTTACAGTGGCAAGTTAGGGAACGTTAGATACAGAACACTGGTTGCGTTGAGTGTCTTTAGGATGTTATTATACTTAATGTAACGTAGCTTTATAGCGCACGTAAGAGAGTGGTCATTTGTATATGAATCGTAACTTCTAATAGACTGCCGATGAAAAACAATGACAGCGATAAAACAACATCAATAATGTCGGGAATTCGTAAGTGCGCTATAAACATGAGCCATGAAAATGCTATTAAATATTAAAAGTGGAGAAACGGAGAGCTTAACAAGAAATAAAACATCGTTATAAGAGCCAAGGAGATGGCGAAGTCGCCCCCGGCCGGGCTAGCTATCGGCGCGCCTCAGTTAATGCCTACTTATACCTTATTATATAGCGGAGTTTGCGTTGAGGAACAAAATTAATTGGTTAAAACTCCTCTCGGTATCCAGGGCGGGCCTCCCCCTTCGACTCCCTCTTAATTCCGTCCTCCCCGGCACTCCCGCACCCCGCAAGCTCCTTTGAACGCAACCTACCTAAAGAAAAAACAGAAAAGTATGAAGTGCCATTCCACAGCGTTGTAACTTAATTAATGAAAAATATTTTTTATTGGAGTCAATAAAATAAAATTTAGTAATTTGCAACACAACTATTTTTAATTATGGTTGATGTCGATTAATTAGTATTTATGACAATGACAATATTAATGATAGTTTTGTGTACATATTCGAAAGACATAGTAGGTACCAAATAATAAAAAAATTATAAATTTTTTTTTTCAAAAATATTTATTGTTGTTTAATGGGTTACAAGTATAAATAAAAAAAAAATCTCAAATAGAGTGAAAATAAATTTTGAAAGGATTTAATATTGTATTGCAAGAATAGAAAATAAATTGGACACAAACCACACAGGTATTTGAAATAATGATAGCTTCGAAACCTTCGAAAACGAAAGAGAAAGAAGGTTGATAGATACAGGGAACAAATTTTTAAATAATTTTTTCTATTGCACATTTTATCCTTGTATCACGTAAGCCTATTATGAGTATATATTTTTAACTTTCTAGTAAAAAAATTGAAAATTAAAAAAACTAGGACGTTACTATTTTTACCTCCTTTTTTACAGACATTGTCAGATTCTATTGCATACAGATATAAATCACTATACTTGTATGCAATAGTATGTATGCATGTGTATGTAAACCTTCCATAACTATTAAACAGATTGATCGATGAAATCCCGGTATTCCAAAAGATAATAAATCAACATTTATATTTCCAATAGGTTTTTAAAAAAAAAACCCAAAAATATATTAAAAACCCATTAAAATACATTTACTTATCATTTTCAAATTGAAATTGAAATCAGCTTTTATCTTAAAAAAAAGTTATCTACTAATTCAAAACTAGCGAAATGATTTCCGAGTTGCAACGCTGTTTGCGTGCGTACGTAACGAAGGGCGAAAGCAAAGGGTAGGTCGGGCGGCAGCGGGGCGCGGGGCGCGGGGCTCGTTGCCACTTCTCCAAATAAATTATAATTCGCCCGTTCGCGTCCTATTCACGAAACATTCGCAACTACTGTTTAAAACATATCAAAAACTGGTTTTTAACAAATATGCAATCGTAATAATCCGATCTGCGATGTGAATACTAATCTAGAATCAGTTTTATTGTCATTTTGTATTTCTTTTTTAACATATATCCATCATTTTTGTTAAGTATAGATTTAAATAAAAATATAAAATTCAGTGCACTTATAGGAAATACTGAATTAATGAATTACTTTGATTAGTTACATTTATATTTTTTAAATAATTTACTATATCTAAATAAACCATCCTCAACTGCTATAGTTGCTGATGACACTATTCCTTTATCAAGCAACAGTTATTTATCTAAAATTAGTATGTCAAAGAGTTAAATACCTAATTTAGATATCACTCGTTGGTTGAACTCTACTAGGGCAGAGCCATTAAATTAATATGATAGGATATAGGTCTTTAACTAATGGAAGTATTTATAAGTACCTATAATTGATTCGTGAAATGAATGAGGAAATTCATTATCGGCGATTCGGTTCGATGTTCGGCGTCGGCTGGTGAGCGATTAATAAATGCTTGGCGGATTCCCGTACGTTTGTCGCCGCAGCAATGCCAGTCGCTCACGGTTCTTAAATAACGACCACTAAATAATTCCGAATTCATCTTCATTTTAGGTACTCATACTAGTACCTATTACAAGCGCTTTAGATTAGAGTTTTATTGCTTTTATGCAGTCTGTTAATTCGAATTAAACGAATGGTTTGGTAGCCTAGAAGTATCTATAAGACGGTTTCTCTTCTATAGTCTAAGTTCGATTCTACAACACCACTGATTTAAGTAATAATAAATACTAAGTCCTAATTTTATTTACTGTTGTGTATTTTATTTACTTAGTGAATAACAACATACAGTGTAATTATTATGTTGTCTAATAACAAAATCAATTTTTATTTATTCTCATTTCTTTAGAAATCCTTAGTACGAAGAAGCATGATTTAATTAAATTTTGTATACAATTCATGATTGGCTAAATTGATAACACAAATTCTTTTACTAGAAAGAAGACACTTAATTAATTTTTTTATATAAACAAATTTAAAAAAATATACTGTGATATTATCTATGTTGTAGTACCTAGTAGCGATTTTAAAGGTTGCCTGTAACGTAAGTCTCTCTCTCTCCTCTGATTATTCTCTCTCTCCTCTGCATTATTTTCCAAATGCGTAGACCTCTGTGCGTAGGTACGCATTTGGAAAATAATGCATACCTAAGTGTATGATATCGAGAGTCTTGTCAATAATACCTTTTAATAAGCTTCTTTTAACGCAACTAAATAATCTAAGGAATACTCGCTAAATGCATTAGGTATTATTAAGTACATACCTACTTAGCATAGGCTATTCAACGGAAGGTAGTGATTGGTACAAAAATCAGACAACATATTAAATAACAAACATATCTTTATTAATAGTTATGTACTGGACATTGATAAAGAAATACATAAGTACATTTATCGTATCATAACTATGTGACATCAAATCCTATGTAATATAAATAGTACAAGTAGAACAACTTTTCACATTTAAGTTCAAATTACACTTAGCTTTAAGATCACCAAAATTTACGAGATTGAGGTAGTTAATTGTTAGACGTAAATTAGTTTCTGATTACGTATTGTGTATCTAGACGTCGCTAGTTGATGGCACCTATTACTCTTAACTTATTTAAACAAACAATATTATTAAACAATTAAAAACGTCTATTAAAATAGGAACTCAAATTGATTGCAAATTATATCAATGTGTGGATCGATGTTAATTAGGCAAGAAGAATAGAAATAACAATAAAGTAATGTACCAAAGTATGAAAAATTATTTCACGAAAATGAAAGTATCCGGTAGGTATATTCTATGGAACAAAATCAGTCTCAAGTGGTAAACTTGTCATAGGTAGTAGGTAGGCGGATAACATCAGATAAACATGGAATTTCTACGGCTACTTTTATCTCAATAGAGGTGAACAATAGAAAATATTTGAAGAACTTTGGCTCTTTACCCTGGCACGGTGTAACCGTCCGAATGAGGTAGATAATGGCACCGACACTAACATTACACTAACTACCGTAAATTACAACATTGCAACATGAAATTACGATTTCTAATTGAAACATTTAAATTTGTACACGTTTACATTTTGTACCATTTATTTCTTTGGGAAAATATTTAATTTATTCATTTTACACGCTAGAAAAAATCCTACTGCTCTCAAATTCTTACCACTAATGAAATAAAATAATAATAAATTCAACAATCAATACTGCTTAAATAAGTTTACATATATGACAATTATAAATCATGTGCGTAAAAACATTTAGAACAAATCCCGAAGTCATCAAAAGAAATCTAAAATGAAAAATAAAAACACTAATAGCTAGTAGGAAACTAATACCCGTAAAACCAATTGCAATAATGCTCCGTACCGTTCCGTAGAAACGGTACCTCATGATCAATCATTTTTGCTTTTCATAACTCTTAAGACTAAGGCCATATACACAACGAATTAACCACATGATAATAAACTAAACATATATACAATGAGATTAAATACTTTTACTGTATCTTAAAAACTATACGAATATATTTCCTAACAGCACAATTCAAAGTGTAAATGGCCTAAACTTTACACTCAAAATTTTCATGCAAATATTTGAGTGCAAAAACAAATATCGCTCGTATGTTTTATACATATAACTTATTTTTCTTAGTCGTAAATATCAAGTCATCTATGACGGTCAATCTATCTTAAATATATATGTACATAGAATATGAACAGTTACCGTTTTCACAATATAATAATATGCTTATAAACGAACACTTACAATCTAAACGATAAATAATAAATATTTAACACATAGCATTATTTACAAAAGCTCGCTGCGCCCGATCGGCTCGTCTATTGTCGACATGTATCGCTCCTTTGAAATAACATAATTTGATCAATAATTACCTACGTACTGCTAAAGCTCCATTGACTCCAAATAAGCATCCCCTATAGGTGTATTTTGTAAAAATGAAGAGTATCGGTTACAACTCGTAATTCCGTTAGAAAACGATAGCATAAATTCACGAAAACTAACAAAATTTAAGGAGCTATTGAAAATGCTGAGAAATGGATATAATAAGGGTGATTATGAACCGGTTGTAGCGACGCGCGTATCGGGGCGCGAACAATGGCGACTTCTTTGTCCGGCTGTGGAACTCCCCCAGAATCAATACTTAATAATCACCGATTGTTAACTAGCCTTTGTCGCTGAAATAATAAGACAAAGTCGCGGCCTTCTCGATCGGATTCCGGTTACACTTCGCCGGGCGCGAGGGAGGACGTCGATTCGAGATCAATAAACGTTAAGCATAACGAACGCGTTTTTCTGTCGTCTCTTGGACAAAGAGATAATAAATCATAAAATATCTTTTGTGCAACGTATTCTGTGTTTTGTGAGTTGCGAAACAAAGAGTAAAAATGGTTCAGTTTTTGCACTGTTTCGCCTTGCAATTATGCAAATGGTACGACAGTAAAGTTTTAAAATATAACACCGATGAAAGAAGCGTTTTTATGGTGTAAGTACATAAAATGAATAGGTGACTACCTAACCAGACTGCGTCGGTAGTCTTACCAAGAAGGTTAACAAAGACGAAGTTATAAAAAAGTGACCGTTGCAAAAATATGTAGAGCAAAAATTGTTTTTTAAAGTTTCACAAAATACACCTAAAGGCTAGCCGTTAAAGTAAAAAATAACAAAGGAACGGAAAACTAGTCCATACTTCGACGGCCGATAGTGACGCGACTCTACGAAGAAGGAACTCGTATACCGGCTCAGCGGCGCGCAGCCTGTGGGACAGGGGTAGCACCCACTACGCGGAGTGCACACGCAGGTCGGTCGGCGAGTCTGGCGTAGCCGGTCTTCTCGGCAACGACAGATCCTCGGGCTCCGTCTGCTCGGGCCACTCATCCCAGCGCCAATCAGGTGCTACAGCGGCTGGAGGACTGGGTGCATCTGTTTCGCAACCTCCTCCTGAACACCTATGAAGCGCTGCTGCCTGTCTCCGTCTAAACCTTGCACCGCAGCGGCACGCAAACGGTGCATCACCTTCGTGAACTAGTGCGTGCGCCTTTAGTTGGTTAGAATCTGAAAAGCGCGCCGGACAGCGTGCACATGCGTAAGGACGTTCGCCAGTGTGCACCCGCAAGTGTCGCCGTAGATTTGCAACCTGGACGAAGTGTCTTGGACAATGCGGGCAGCTGTATGGTTTCTCGCCAGTGTGCAAACGAAGATGAGTTTTGAGGTGATGATCGCGAGTGAATCTTTTATGACACTCTCCGCATTCAAAAGGCTTTTCACCTGTATGCGTTCG
>DWQK01000830.1:0-18232 GCA_018231225.1 Noctuana stator
ACGCTTGATAGCCTATAACCTTCCTCATTAATGTAGCTATCAGACACAAAAAGAATTTTTCAAATCCAACTTGTAGTAGTGAGATTAGCGCATTCAAACAAACAAACAAACTCTTCAGCTTTATATATTAGTATAGGTATAATATGTTGAATTATATTAAATTCACAAACAAATTACAAACCTTGAAGTATAAGGCATTCACAAAAATAACTCGAGAGCCAGGGCCTAAAGAATCAGAAGTGACTAAATTTTTTATTCGATGGTTTGTTTGGTCTTCTACCTGTAAACACGTTAAATAAGTAATATTGTTAATTAAAAACCCTTTCAGTTACGTTTAATCAAAAAGTATAACATTTTTAACATTTCGTAGGGTGTCCATGAATTACAGGTCTAATCTGTTATGTTTAAATGTTTCGAACTTTATGTGATAGATAATTAAATATTACATTATTATTACCGTTATGAAACCGTAATATTATATTACGGTTTACCTGACGTTCAGTTACTCACCCATGCATTTATTTCTTTAGCAGTAGCTTCGCTTGTTGAAAAATCGACTTTTGCGATTTCAGAATTGAATACGTCTCGCAATATGGTAGCATAATCTGAGTTTAGTTCATAATTCAGAGGAATGTACACTTTATTTGCCGCCTTTAGTTCAACTCCTTGAATAGATTTTATTTTCGTATCCATTAGAGGAAACGCAGATTTTGTCTAAAAATGTGTAGAAATTTTTTCAAGTAATTTAATATTCTTTTAAAGTATTAATAAAATATGGAGATTATTTAAAAACCTGTTGTAGGCACTTACTAAATTATCATTTTTCAATCCAATGCAATCAAGAATTTCATCGTGGGATGGTCCAACTGATGCGAGAGCTAATTGAGCTAATGGTATCATTACAGAAAATCCAGATATTACAACACTTTTTCCGTGATTCTCTTTTACCGCTTCCTAAAAATATTACGATTGTATTTAAATAGTGAGATATCTCAAAAATTATTAAGTTCATAAAATATTTAAGCTGCGCAATAGTATTTACCTTGTGTTGCCTCCAATGACTAAGATAACATAATATTTGAATTAAAAGAACTTACTGAAAACATGTTTGCTGTGAATTTGTTGATAGCTGCATGGAGCACTTATTCTAAGTTTACGTCATCGGCCATTGCCATGGCACTTAGGAATACTGCAACAGGAAAAGTGAATAACAATTATTATGTTGTTCCAAAGTGTTTGCAGATAGATTTTCAATCCGATAAGCGATTTATACGCTGATGTTTTTTTTTTATATTTTTTTTATGTTTTCGTGTGTATACAATAAATTAATAGGTATTTTTTTGGCATGCTCTGTAGCCTAAACGGTTCAATGGATTTTAGCTTCAGAGATGTCGAATGCATTTTAATTGAGATAATATTAGGTATATCACAATTACGAGTATCAAAAATAAATGGCTGATTAATAAAGTTTGAAAATTTTAAGTTTACATTTTTTCAGGTAGTCGAGATTCTAGTTTTTTTTATTAATAATATTCTGAGTAATTTTGTCCACTAATTTTCCTTATAAATTACAACAACAAACGACTTCGTTCGCAGGGAATTAGAAATTGTAGCAATTTCTTTTATGAGGATGAATTCTGTTAACCTGAAAATACTTTGTGATTATAATTGCCTTCTTACGTAAAGTATTCGAAGTCCCTTATACCTATTCATATTTAGGGAGATTAGTTTGTAAACGATGGCAAAGTATATCAGCACCTGACCCTATTTATAACAAACATTTTTTTGAAAACCCAGTGCACCTGCTGCAAAAATAAAAATTGCAAAAAATTACACAGGTCTAAAAGTCAAAACAAATCAGGAAAAAAGGTTAAAAGTGTCTACTTACGAAAGAAATACAGTCCCAGTTGCTTTACCATGTTGTAATCTTCGAAGCCAGGTCCACACTGAACACTTAACAGGTCTCCATAAAACAGTTGTTTAAGATAACAAATCTTACCTGTTAGCGTTTTTTAGGTACCTACCTACTATCTAAATACATGATTACGAAATACTAAACAGGTTTCATAAAATGGTGATTTAAATAAATAAGCATCTGATATCATAAGTACTATGACAATGGTCATAGTTATGGTGAAAATTGACCTGGGTAAGTACTTATTGACTAAATGGTCTCACCAGTACCCAGTACTTTCTCCATATTAGCTTCTATATTACGAGTATTTATTTATTCTATACTATTATTATAATCTATATATTTTGGGCGAAAAAATACTTGTATTAACCTCAGTTTCATATTATCTCAGGTGAATACGAAATACACTTCTATTTTGGCGTTTTAAAGTTGTGTCAAAAGTACATAAATATTTCATTTCTCAGGTAAAATGTATTATAAATAATTCGTGATCCGTAGAAAACTCCGTTGAAGAGAATGTCATTGTTTGCTTTCGGGAAGAATACAAATGGGCGATCTGCGATGAATCTGAAGGATGGACGGGAGAATGAGGCCACTTCAACAAGAAGAAACGCTGAAAGAAGAATTAAAAATAAATATTTATTATTATACTAACAATTGAAAAGAAGTATTAGAAGTATAAAATATCCATAACAATATGAACATAAAAACTGTCATCTGTAGACTGCGCGACACTCGCTCGCATTGCTTGCATTTTTTTAACTCGAAGAAACAGGTATGTGTAGGCTAACTACCTAACAAGCTTGTTATGAAACATGGGGCAAGGACCTAACTGCGGGAACACAGATGTGTTTTAAATACTTTTAAGGTCACTTTTATTATATAATAAAAATTATATTTGTTAAAAGCAATTATGTTACAATAAGAATCTTAAAATTAAAACCATTTAGTTAGTTACAGTTAATTAAATTAGCTAAGATATTAATAAATATTGATATTTATTATATATAATAATATCATTATTTCTTATTATTGTTTCATTTACATTATATTAATATTATTAATTTGCTGTTTCTATCTTTTTCAGTTATATTATAACTAGCTACTCCGGCGACTTTCATACTGTCTCAATATCACTAAATTATACATATAAACCTTTCTATTGAATCACGCTATCTGTTATTGAAAACTGCATTAAAATTCGTTGAGCAGTTTAAAAGATCTAAACGAACTGAAAGCTGAAGCGACTTAATTTTATGCTATGTAAAGAAGATAATTACAATTTTATTTATTAAATAGTTATTTAAAGTAGGAAATCTCATGTACATGTATTAATAACTTACTTATTAAGTATTAAAGTTTGTACTATGTTTAAAATTAAGATCCGTAGAAGACTCCATTGAAAATAATTTCATCATTGGCTTTCAAAAAGTATACAAATGGGTGATCTGCAATAAGGCGTGGTCCAACGTCTAAGGACGATTCTACACCACCGAACTCTGAAATATTAATAATAATATTTATTTTATACAAAATTTTCTATACTTTAGTATACAAGTACTGTACGTGTACTTAAAGTTTTTCATTTTTTATTGTTAATGCTCAACAGTTGAATTAATTGGCGTGTTTCTTTATAAGTGGAACTCAGAAGAAGTTTTAATACGAACTTTGTTATAATTTGGGATAGAATCTAACTAAATTGTGTACACTCGCTGATGTTGGTATTCATTTGAATAACCTTAAACTAAATTAGTTCAACGACTTACCGTTTGCAGAGGCAGCTTCGGCACCCTCTTCGTTGATTTCAATAAAAACTTTTTGCACAGCACTATTTATTTTCAAATTTTCGTTAGTTTTTAAGAGTTTAGTTATATTTGCATTGTTACCGAAAAGTTGTTTGACATTTATCTGAAAAACCGTAACAATTTTTTGATTAGGTTTTTATATAATAATATGTATTGCGATTGGATGAAAAAGTTCAAACCGTCAAGAAGTATCATTTGCAAGCAACATTATCTGGTGATTAATTATTCTTTTTCATGTAAGGTACATTATTAACATATATAGGAAAAGGAATAGATCAAGAATCGAACCCTGGAAGACTCCTATCTATAATAAGAACCTTGTCGACCTTTTATCATTTACCTCAACCCTATGAATTCTATCATTCAGATAAGAAGTCAGAAGCCTCTCCTACCTCTAATGCCACAGTGACAAAGTTTATTGAATAAAACCCCAAATTTAATACAATCAAATGCTTGGGAAAAATCACAAAATTCACCGAAGGTATGTTTAGAGATTTCCCAAGTATACATTATATTAAAATATCTGTTATATTGAAAATTACTTACATTTTCCAAAACATCTTTTAGATCAGTAGTTGTTTCAATTTTAAATTTCGGAATACTGACTTCAATTTCAACATTAAATAATCCTTTGGTCTCTTCTTCAAAAACATTTAGGTCTTTGAGCTGTTCTAATAATGCGTCTATACCGTCTTTATCGTTGGGCAGCACAATCAGGAAAGAAGATTCATCGCCAACGTAAGGCATTTCTAAAATCTAGAAATATATAAGCACAACAATTTATATCATATTAATATTTCAAGATACAAAATATTTTTATTGCCAACATAGGTTGAATTGCCGTTGTAAGGTAGGTATATCTTACCAAGATAGTTGCTAAGTAAATACCAACCTTTGATTGAAGCCTTTTGCTGTCTTTATATCTATATTCTTCTTTATTATACATCATTGAAACTTCAATTTTGTCTTCTTTATTTACATAAAAGTCTTGAGGCACTGTCGCCCATTTATTGAACGGATATTTCCACGAGCCCTTTTAAAATAATTATAATTTTATATATAGTATATAGGTAATATAGCCACACTATATTGATAACATGTTATATAATACATTAGATAACTTACTTTGAAATACAAAGCATTGACAAGTATCGCCAAGGTATTGCTATTCAGAATTTTAGGATCAACTAAGTCCTTAATACGGTGATTTGTTTGTTCTTCAACCTAAAATATCAAAAAATCAAAAATATCTTTATTTAGTTCACATATATAACCTATAATATTAATTTTAGTTAAGTGAATTAGGCGTTCATTCCTGGGATGGAATATGGTAACTTTTAGATGGAAAAGCGCATCAATAAACGAACTTTATTAGTAGGTACTCTCAACTCTAGACACCATAATGGAGATATTCATTATGCAGTAGGTATCTTCCCTCCAGGTCTTTAAAGCCCTCGCCGCATATTCTCCTGAAATGTTGTACTTATTTGTGTTTAAAATAACAGTGATGTAGGTGAGCGCACTATGACGGTCGAAATACCAAGTTGGGTAATAATACGTACACTTAAATAACTGTTATAATAATATGGAATTGTAGTAGGCACTGTAAACGATTAAATCGTACACGATGATTGCTAGGGGCAAAATTTCACTTGTACATCTGTGTTTCACAGGGACCGTAAGCCGTCCGCGCCGGTTACCACTATCACAAGGCGTCACACATTAAGTAGCGGAAGCCGTGATATGGATTTCTTAGTACCCACCTTTGTACTCTACTTACTGTAATATGCAAGTATAACATAGAGCTGTACATTATTAGACAACATTTTCAGGGTCAGTTTCTGTTCTTCAGTAGTGCCCAGCCGCAATCATTATAGGTTTCTTTTTGGTGGTGCCATGGACACACACCAAAGACGAATACACAAACACCCAGACCGAGAACAGACGTCTCAATTCATCATTTAAAATCTTTCGAACGGTGGACTGACGTGGTAACCACTACACCATACGGGTCGTCAAATTTTTTGCTTTTGATTTGCTACTAATCTTTACATTACATTAGAATCACATTTTAATGAGTTTTATTGAACTTATAGATTAAAGGGGAATTACTTACCCAAGCGTTTATGTTCTTGGCTGTGTTTTCACTATCACCAAAATTTACATTGCTTATTGGAGAATCATATACGTCTTTAGAAGCCTTGGCAAAGGCACTATGGACTTCGTAACCCAGCGGTATGTATAAATGGCTCGCCCTTTTTAGTTCAACCCCCTTGATAGAACTAATTTGATTGTGAATTAATGTAAGAACTGCGGTTGTCTGAAAAAATCAGTAAAATTGTTTACTCTGAAATAGAATTTATTTATACCAATCCTTCTAAATGTAATTGATACTAAAGATTGAAAATAAACATTTACATACTATGTTAGCGATGTAAACAAATTGAGGAAATGATTTTAAGTTTTATGTATCTGTTAATGTGTTTTTTAGTTTAACAAAAATAACGGTCGAATCTCGACTCATGGGCAAGGCCATGTGCATCGGGTGTACAATAATCATGTAAAATTACACATAATATACGTATGTTATTATGTATGGTTACTTACAGCATCATCATCTGGAAATCCTATTGCATTTAAAATTTCATCATGCGATGCTCCTTCCGAAGCTAAAGCCAGTTGGGCCAAGGGCGTTATGACGGAGAATGCTGATAGTGCAACACTTTTGCCTTTATTCTCCTTTACGACCTCCTAAAATATAAAATGTCATCTCATAATTAACTTAATAATTTGAAATGGAAAAGGTTTTACGAAAACAATCTCTTAATTGCACACAACATAGATTAGGTAGGACACACAAGTAGGTAAAAAGAAAATCAACGAAACACATTGTTCATACATTAGGTGTTTTAATATTTTTTATAAACAGACTAGAAATGAAGCAGGTCTAATATATTTAAATTATATACTGGCTGACCCGATTTACGTTTTACTGTCATAATATTACACGGTATTTAAAAAAAAACTGACATTCCTCGTTGACCTTCGTTCGTTGGCTTGCGTTTAACTGTTAAATGTACACACTTTTAAATATATAACATTTAAGTATACGGAACAGTTTAGGCTTTTTTGTATGTCAATGGTGACGGACTATGTATAAAAAAAAATAACCGAATTGATTTCTCTTTGATTGAACCTTTCTTCAAAGTCGGTTGAAATAATAATGACATTGATACATAACAAATACTTACCGAAAAAAATTTGCCCGTAAACTTATTGTTTCCATTATGAAGTATTTCGATGTTACTGAGACCTTCCGTCAGTTCAAGGAAAGCTATAATCGATACTTAAACAAAGTCAAATAAAATTATTTAAACAGTATGAACCGTACACGGCATATAGAACATAAAAAAATATAATATTAATAATTAAAAAAACATGCAGTAGGTGATTAAAAAAAGACTAAAAAATACAAAACTTATTAATTGTCTGTTTTATATAAAATACAACAGATAACAATATAAATGTTATAATATTGCAATGAATGTCGAACTCAATTTAAAATTTGAGGAAACTAAATCAATTGTGCGACGAAGTGGAAAATAGATACATACATTATTACGTAATCTTAAGTTAGTATTTATTTATTCATTTCTATGTAAAATCATATCCATAAGTGTGAAGTTTTAATAAAAGTTATCGAAAGAGACTTACGGAATAAAAATATCAACTTCATTTTGTCTTCTTCTCCTCAGAAAATGACACAACACTGAGCGAGTATAATTCCATCAAGGATGTTTTAAATAATTTTTTTACAGTGTGCACGATAATAACCATAACGAATCAACAGATTTAGTCGCCGCGGTCAATATTTATAGTGTTATTATTATAAACATAATTGAAAATCAAACGAACTCACTTGTGAAGTTCGATTTCAATTATACGAGGGTTCAATCAAAGACGATTACAGAATTTACATGCAGCAGCACACATAATTCAAAATGAATCAATAAAAACAGTAGAAAATTGATCTAGTTTTCTTGTCTTATCTACTTTTTACTTAGTCGTTTTGTAATAGATAGGATAAATAGATGAGATCGCTTATTTGCGGAATGGTCAAAGTTTCCAAGTATACCCGATTGCGGCAGATGAATGACGACGGTTAAAGCAATTAAAGAGATAATACTGGGAAAGTTTCTATAGTTTGATAACTTAATGTATTAATGCGAGCTTACTACGTTATCTTGTATGGAGATTGATATTAGTTACAGAGCTGTGCGAATTGATAACTTGGTGCAACTTTGTTGTTTTTCTTACGATAAAAGGTTATAATATTGTTTCATAATCACCATTTTTTATAACTGTTTCTAAAGGGTTGGAAAAGGGTGCTTAAAAAATAAAATAAATTGTTTTTATAGTTCTTTATTTATGGAGTATATTTGATCATAATTATTTCATTTCTCAGGTGAAATGTATGATAAATAATTCATGATCCGTAGAAAACTCCGTTGAAGAGAATGTCATTGTTTGCTTTCAGGAAGAATACAAATGGGTGATCTGCGATGAATCTGAAGGATGGACGGGAGAATGAGGCCACCTCAACAAGAAGAAACGCTGAAAGAAGGATTAAAAATAAATATTTAATATTAACAATAAATATTTATATTTATTACCTATATAATAATATGATTAGTTCTTATGTTTCATTTACATTATACTCGTATTAATATTATTAATTTGCTGTTTCTATCTCTTTCAGTTATATTATAACTTTCATATTGTCTCAATATCACTAAATTATACATATAAACCTTTCTATTGAATCACTCTATCTGTTATTGAAAACTGCATTAAAATTCGTTGGGCAGTTTAAAAGATCTAAACGAACTCAAAGCGGAAGCGACTTAATTTTATACTATGTAAAGAAGATAATTACAATTTTATGAATTAAATGATAATTTAAAGAAGGAAATCTCATGTACATATTGTACATGTATTAATAACTTACTTATTAAGTATTAAAGTTTGTACTATGTTTAAAATTAAGATCCGTAGAAGACTCCATTGAAAATAATTTCATCATTGGCTTTCAAAAAGTATACAAATGGGTGATCTGCAATAAGGCGTGGTCCAACGTCTAAGGACGATTCTACACCACCGAACTCTGAAATATTAATAATAATATTTATTTTATACAAAATTTTCTATACTTTAGTATACAAGTACTGTACGTGTACTTAAAGTTTTTCATTTTTTATTGTTAATGCTCAACAGTTGAATTAATTGGCGTGTTTCTTTATAAGTGGAACTCAGAAGAAGTTTTAATACGAACTTTGTTATAATTTGGGATAGAATCTAACTAAATTGTGTACACTCGCTGATGTTGGTATTCATTTGAATAACCTTAAACTAAATTAGTTCAACGACTTACCGTTTGCAGAGGCAGCTTCGGCACCCTCTTCGTTGATTTCAATAAAAACTTTTTGCACAGCACTATTTATTTTCAAATTTTCGTTAGTTTTTAAGAGTTTAGTTATATTTGCATTGTTACCGAAAAGTTGTTTGACATTTATCTGAAAAACCGTAACAATTTTTTGATTAGGTTTTTATATAATAATATGTATTGCGATTGGATGAAAAAGTTCAAACCGTCAAGAAGTATCATTTGCAAGCAACATTATCTGGTGATTAATTATTCTTTTTCATGTAAGGTACATTATTAACATATATAGGAAAAGGAATAGATCAAGAATCGAACCCTGGAAGACTCCTATCTATAATAAGAACCTTGTCGACCTTTTATCATTTACCTCAACCCTATGAATTCTATCATTCAGATAAGAAGTCAGAAGCCTCTCCTACCTCTAATGCCACAGTGACAAAGTTTATTGAATAAAACCCCAAATTTAATACAATCAAATGCTTGGGAAAAATCACAAAATTCACCGAAGGTATGTTTAGAGATTTCCCAAGTATACATTATATTAAAATATCTGTTATATTGAAAATTACTTACATTTTCCAAAACATCTTTTAGATCAGTAGTTGTTTCAATTTTAAATTTCGGAATACTGACTTCAATTTCAACATTAAATAATCCTTTGGTCTCTTCTTCAAAAACATTTAGGTCTTTGAGCTGTTCTAATAATGCGTCTATACCGTCTTTATCGTTGGGCAGCACAATCAGGAAAGAAGATTCATCGCCAACGTAAGGCATTTCTAAAATCTAGAAATATATAAGCACAACAATTTATATCATATTAATATTTCAAGATACAAAATATTTTTATTGCCAACATAGGTTGAATTGCCGTTGTAAGGTAGGTATATCTTACCAAGATAGTTGCTAAGTAAATACCAACCTTTGATTGAAGCCTTTTGCTGTCTTTATATCTATATTCTTCTTTATTATACATCATTGAAACTTCAATTTTGTCTTCTTTATTTACATAAAAGTCTTGAGGCACTGTCGCCCATTTATTGAACGGATATTTCCACGAGCCCTTTTAAAATAATTATAATTTTATATATAGTATATAGGTAATATAGCCACACTATATTGATAACATGTTATATAATACATTAGATAACTTACTTTGAAATACAAAGCATTGACAAGTATCGCCAAGGTATTGCTATTCAGAATTTTAGGATCAACTAAGTCCTTAATACGGTGATTTGTTTGTTCTTCAACCTAAAATATCAAAAAATCAAAAATATCTTTATTTAGTTCACATATATAACCTATAATATTAATTTTAGTTAAGTGAATTAGGCGTTCATTCCTGGGATGGAATATGGTAACTTTTAGATGGAAAAGCGCATCAATAAACGAACTTTATTAGTAGGTACTCTCAACTCTAGACACCATAATGGAGATATTCATTATGCAGTAGGTATCTTCCCTCCAGGTCTTTAAAGCCCTCGCCGCATATTCTCCTGAAATGTTGTACTTATTTGTGTTTAAAATAACAGTGATGTAGGTGAGCGCACTATGACGGTCGAAATACCAAGTTGGGTAATAATACGTACACTTAAATAACTGTTATAATAATATGGAATTGTAGTAGGCACTGTAAACGATTAAATCGTACACGATGATTGCTAGGGGCAAAATTTCACTTGTACATCTGTGTTTCACAGGGACCGTAAGCCGTCCGCGCCGGTTACCACTATCACAAGGCGTCACACATTAAGTAGCGGAAGCCGTGATATGGATTTCTTAGTACCCACCTTTGTACTCTACTTACTGTAATATGCAAGTATAACATAGAGCTGTACATTATTAGACAACATTTTCAGGGTCAGTTTCTGTTCTTCAGTAGTGCCCAGCCGCAATCATTATAGGTTTCTTTTTGGTGGTGCCATGGACACACACCAAAGACGAATACACAAACACCCAGACCGAGAACAGACGTCTCAATTCATCATTTAAAATCTTTCGAACGGTGGACTGACGTGGTAACCACTACACCATACGGGTCGTCAAATTTTTTGCTTTTGATTTGCTACTAATCTTTACATTACATTAGAATCACATTTTAATGAGTTTTATTGAACTTATAGATTAAAGGGGAATTACTTACCCAAGCGTTTATGTTCTTGGCTGTGTTTTCACTATCACCAAAATTTACATTGCTTATTGGAGAATCATATACGTCTTTAGAAGCCTTGGCAAAGGCACTATGGACTTCGTAACCCAGCGGTATGTATAAATGGCTCGCCCTTTTTAGTTCAACCCCCTTGATAGAACTAATTTGATTGTGAATTAATGTAAGAACTGCGGTTGTCTGAAAAAATCAGTAAAATTGTTTACTCTGAAATAGAATTTATTTATACCAATCCTTCTAAATGTAATTGATACTAAAGATTGAAAATAAACATTTACATACTATGTTAGCGATGTAAACAAATTGAGGAAATGATTTTAAGTTTTATGTATCTGTTAATGTGTTTTTTAGTTTAACAAAAATAACGGTCGAATCTCGACTCATGGGCAAGGCCATGTGCATCGGGTGTACAATAATCATGTAAAATTACACATAATATACGTATGTTATTATGTATGGTTACTTACAGCATCATCATCTGGAAATCCTATTGCATTTAAAATTTCATCATGCGATGCTCCTTCCGAAGCTAAAGCCAGTTGGGCCAAGGGCGTTATGACGGAGAATGCTGATAGTGCAACACTTTTGCCTTTATTCTCCTTTACGACCTCCTAAAATATAAAATGTCATCTCATAATTAACTTAATAATTTGAAATGGAAAAGGTTTTACGAAAACAATCTCTTAATTGCACACAACATAGATTAGGTAGGACACACAAGTAGGTAAAAAGAAAATCAACGAAACACATTGTTCATACATTAGGTGTTTTAATATTTTTTATAAACAGACTAGAAATGAAGCAGGTCTAATATATTTAAATTATATACTGGCTGACCCGATTTACGTTTTACTGTCATAATATTACACGGTATTTAAAAAAAAACTGACATTCCTCGTTGACCTTCGTTCGTTGGCTTGCGTTTAACTGTTAAATGTACACACTTTTAAATATATAACATTTAAGTATACGGAACAGTTTAGGCTTTTTTGTATGTCAATGGTGACGGACTATGTATAAAAAAAAATAACCGAATTGATTTCTCTTTGATTGAACCTTTCTTCAAAGTCGGTTGAAATAATAATGACATTGATACATAACAAATACTTACCGAAAAAAATTTGCCCGTAAACTTATTGTTTCCATTATGAAGTATTTCGATGTTACTGAGACCTTCCGTCAGTTCAAGGAAAGCTATAATCGATACTTAAACAAAGTCAAATAAAATTATTTAAACAGTATGAACCGTACACGGCATATAGAACATAAAAAAATATAATATTAATAATTAAAAAAACATGCAGTAGGTGATTAAAAAAAGACTAAAAAATACAAAACTTATTAATTGTCTGTTTTATATAAAATACAACAGATAACAATATAAATGTTATAATATTGCAATGAATGTCGAACTCAATTTAAAATTTGAGGAAACTAAATCAATTGTGCGACGAAGTGGAAAATAGATACATACATTATTACGTAATCTTAAGTTAGTATTTATTTATTCATTTCTATGTAAAATCATATCCATAAGTGTGAAGTTTTAATAAAGGTTATCGAAAGAGACTTACGGAATAAAAATATCAACTTCATTTTGTCTTGTTCTCCTCAGAAGATGACACAACACTGAGCGAGTATAATTCCATCAAGGATGTTTTAAATAATTTTTGTACAGTGTACACGATAATAATCAAAATGAATCAACAGATTTAGTCGCCGCGGTCAATATTTATAGTGTTATTATTATGAACATAATAATTAATAGTGTAGGTAGAGAATACTTGACTTAAGATACTCGAAATAATATTATTTGCCCTGTGTACTTATTTGTGGTTTGTAAACTTAAAATTCTCGGTAATATAGGTATAAAACCGTCAGTAGAAAAAAATTCAAACTGATTTCTAACTAAAAAAAACTTATGATCCTGTAATAAATAAATTGATGGAATTCTGTTAAAAATAAATTATCCTGATCATCAATAAATGTGCCCCAGAACAAACTCCAAAATAAATTTTTGTGCGACTATCATAAGTATAAACGTATAAAGTATAAAGAACGTATCATAAGTATAAAGAACGTCTTTTCTGCACTATGTAGGTATATGAAAAACTATACAATTGTAAATCATTACATATAATATACAAATGTCAAGTTAATACTATTTGTAAAGTTGATTAATTTATTAACCATTAATTTATCATTTCTGTAAATGTTATTATGATACAATCTTTTCATCTTAAATATTAAATTAGTAGATTACCGAAACTGTGAAAACAAATAAGACGCGACGGACGATTACGTCTCCATTGCGAGGCAATACTGCTAGCTAATTTTGTTCGATAAAAAATCTGTAAGTGAGATGTACCTACGCGGGGAATTCAGTTTGTTACTAAGCACCTAAAATAATGTTTAATGGTGTGACAAAGCATATTTTAAATAAACAGTGAATGAGTCCACTTACTTGTATATTACTAAATATACTATTATTATGTTTGTGGCAGGTGGCTTGGGTTCTATAAATAATTTATTATTAGGTGTGTGTATGTATGTGTGTGTATGTTATTATTATTTCTAAAATAAAATAAAATAAAAATTTTACAAAGTGACATAAATAAATCTATACCAATTTTTTCAACCTCCTACTATGGAAATAAATTTTTGCTTACTTCCGACATATTTAAATTAGTGTTAATTTGTTTAGTCCTGTTTAACCTGTTTATAAACAATATTGTCTGCAATATAGTATAATTGTGTACCAACAATCTTTTAAATCTGTCTATGTTCTGAACATACCTAATTTGTACAAAATTAACCACATAGGTACATGAATCTCCAAAGTTTGAACATTATACATTATACGCCTCAGTTACGGAGGCATAATCGAGATATGTAATTGAATTAGTTAATAGTGCATTAATTAGGTCATAAATTATATTACTATCCGGTTGCGAACTGTTCTATTTCGTAATTGTAGTAACAAGACAATATCAAATATAGATTGTAATTTTACCTATTTGTAAACAAGAATTTATTTTTGCCTTTCTTAAATATAAAATTGGGCTGTCACGAGACGGCTGGTAGATGTGAAACGCATCTACCTATATGTATTGTATTTCCGAAAAGTAATCAGATCTAACGTAACCCATTCTAATTAGGTTTCATTAGGGTTAGGACGTCTAATTAGGTGAGGATTAGAACATGTTAGTTGTTTAAAAATAACTTATAAATTTATTTGTAAATGGTTTGTGGTACAGGTCGTCAAACTAATTATATTCTTAACTAATTTAACGACTTAATTATTAACGACTTTCCTATTTAAATTATTTACAGTATTTATTTAATAATCTCTGATGCTAAGAGTATGTAGATGCTTGTTTTTTAGTACATTATATTATTATTAAAAAGTATCAATGTACGTTTTCACATCACAAAATCGGAAAAGATGTAATATGTCATGTAACCATGTGCTTCCGTGACACGTCAGTTTCAGCGGAGATATCTGATGGACGCAATTCTAATTTCAAACATCAGTAGGCACATCCGGGCTCTATTTATTTAAGAAATGGAACAGGGAAGTTAATATAAATGTAACATAAATAAGTGTTTAGATTAATTCATTCATTTAATTCAAAATTTTTTAGCGTGTTAACAAAAAATACTGAACAAAATACCTAGAATTTATTACCAAATTAAGAAAAAATATTTACTTAATCTAAGTTATATGTATCTAAACGAGTTGGTAGGTCCTAACAATGCAGTACACCTCGCTACAGATACACCTCGCAACATATAATTCCATTGACATTTTAAGCGTGGCGTTAAATTTAGTCTGACAAAATAAAATTTGCATTGCAAAATAAGGCTACATAAAACATTCGTGTATTCGTATCTGGAATGAAAAAAGTTGATTTAAAAACAAATATTTTAATCACAACTATTTCGAATTCGAAACTATTTTGTGAACTGCACTGCCAATTACATTGAAATAGTTTTAACGAGTGTTTGGTAAATTGAGACATTGGAATCCTACCAGCAGGAATTGTTTTTCGGGGAAATTCAGCATAAAAAGAAGGCACATTTAGCCACTTTTACCCCATTTTTCTACACACGTTAACTGCGCTTTTTTGATTTTACGGAGCTATCTACGAGTATGTAGCTCCAAACATAAAAAATAGTTTGACACAAATCAAAATCGGTATAGTAACTTTTGCTCGTGTCATAAGTTTGTGCTACCTAATTACTCAGTTAATATGAATGCACTATTCTTAAAAAATACTGTAATACTTAACTAACGAAACTATTCATAAAAACCTTTAATGAGATCCCGAAGAATTGAGAACCTCCTCTACATTTGAAGTCGGTTAAAAATTTAAGCAAAGTAAAAAATTAAATAAATGCCTACAGTGTGTATGTATATGTATGTGCGTGTGTAATTCGGACTCCAGGCGGAAAGACTACGATTTTCGAAATCTGATGAATGCGTTTCCAATTTCAAACCTCAGTAGCTTTTTTATCTCCCTGTTTTCGGCGGTCTATTTTACCGAATGAGTGATCCGAACTTAATCGCATCGAATTGAAATGACACGCTACCTATGTATGTAGGTATAAAATAATAAAGGTTTCACGTGCAATCGTGGCATAACACTAGTTTAAATGTAATTGTATACCTACAAGTATTTATTTTCCTTTTTATGGACTCTTTGACCATAGTTATACACAATAGAAAACATTTATAGATCATTTTATTTCTGCTCCGCAAGAAATCTATAGCGGAAATTTAAGTTGCGGTCCAAAACTGAAGTCCGAAGTGTATTGTGATACGAAATAGTACAAAAACTGACTCACTCTCATCGTACGCGTCTTGCATTTTCTTCTAAATTTTATGTAAACATTCCCATAGAAATTATAAGGTCCTACCTGTAACAAAATTAGCACAATGATGGATATTTTACCAAGTGATCTTAATTCCTAGTTACACAATTGGCTTTCTAACACAATTCGAACTCATTACTGCTCGTACATGTCGACAGCTAAATCTAGGTCGCTGCTTGGATATTAAATCGCATACAAATCTAGTTGTCTAAATTTAGACACGAAAAGTCGGTTCAAAATGTAGGATTATTAATAATTGATTTAGCAGGCATAGGTTATTGATATTTTAGTATTGATATACTAAAATAATTGTAAGGAATGGTAGTATATACTCGTACCTATAAAACCATTACTTACAGTAAGTAAAGAATGTTTTTTAAAATCGAATAGAAGTGGCAAATGCAATATCGCAAAGAATTTTCTTTAAAATTCTTATGTTTGGCATTTGAACGAAATAAGACCGAAATGTATTCTGCTGTTTTTGGTCTAGAAAATTTTAAAAGAAAATGTGAACTCTGAAATTGGATTAGTTTCTGTTGACTGAAACACGACTGATGATAGATTTCAGCCAAGAAAATTTGCGATTTAACGTGCCTTTAAAGTATTGGAACATTGAACAATAATTATTAAGGTACTCGTTTCATTTTAATATTTATTTATTTGATTACTGAACAGACATCAAAAATAAATAATACTTAAAATGTAATATTTCGATTTCGAGAATTGCACCGAAGGGTCATAGTCCTTTTAACGCGGAACTGAAACTGCAAATGCAATATTTGAAAGCATTTTCTCCAGAACATATTTGACATTTGTCGGAAATACGACTCAAAGTGGGTACATTTTTACTTTGTTCATAGTTCAGCAAAATTTTGTAAGAATATTTGAAAACGGACATTGCATTCGAATGTCTGGTGGAAATTAGGTTTGCTCGGATTTTTACTGTCATTAGTACAGGCACAGCTTGCTAAGTGCGGTGCCTGGATAGAATGTTCAATACAATATGGCGTTTTTAGGTATGTATCGTAGCGTCTCTTAGGAAATTAAACTTAAGCGAGTTAAATATAACAAACCTAAGTTTAACCTAACCTTTTTATTATAATAAAACTATTTTTTTAGTGTATATTAAGGTCATAACATTATAAACTATGAAATCAAATCAGAAGTATAATTTCATTCCCTTTCTGACGAAACTGCTGTTTTTTTACGCACGCGTTAACAAAATAAATTTCATTAAGTATTACGGTCCATAGCACTTCATTACTCGATTTTAAATTTAATAATTAATCCTCTATTTCCTTTAATTTAATAGGATATTGTGGAAAAGTTTTTCGCTAACCTTTAGCGGCTTTAATCTTATTTGAACTTATAAGTTCTGAAGAGGTGAGGAAATTTTTGTTTTACTTTGTCTAACTTCTATGTTTAGCTACGTTTACGAATAAACTGTGTTAGAAATTCTGGTTGGAACTTACTTAAATATCAATAAAATTTGACTTAGAAACTAAGTTTATGTTACATTACAAAACATGTTAATACACACCTACAGTAAAGGGCAGTACTTTGTAAATATCAACTCAAGTTACGGTCCTTGTTAGTTATAATATTTAGTAGCAACGCACGTACGACCTCAGTTTTTATGCCATTTTTATGGTTGGATGTGGGTGTACATCTATTCCAGAAATCTTCAATCCTTGCCCTTAAACAAAATTAAAAAATCACCAAACGAACTTAACTTTAACGAAAAGAAAATTAGGAACTGAACTAACTCGGCTATATAAGACTCCTACCCTTTATCATCTATACAACTCAGTACCAGCTTAATCCATTTGATTCCGTCCAAAGGTGCGCAAACGTTGATGACCCAAAATTAACCGACACTAATTTTACTAATTTTAACCCACTTAGCCTGTGTCGAGACATAAACTGGGTCTCTTTGTTCTAGCTACTACACTTATACTTAGGCGAATGCTCCTAGGAACTGTCCGAACTAAGCCTACATAATATATCTCAATATATACATATATATA
>DWQK01000831.1:0-18231 GCA_018231225.1 Noctuana stator
TTATCATAATGTCTAGAGTCTAGATTGAGCATTACCATATTATAATAATAATAATTCATCTATGAAAAGATCATATTATTAAAATAATTATATATAATGGTATTTTAACAATGCATTACCTAAGGTAATGAAATGTTCATGTTACAAAGTGAAACCGCTTAAGTACGGACCACACCACTCAAATGAATGGATAATGTTATAGGGTATGGTTGATAAACACATAAATTGGAATAAATACTCTTTGCGAATAGTTTTAGTGTAACTCAAACTCATAACTTTATCTTTGTATGCTATACTTACGGTTTATAGAAATCAACACAAATACCATAAATATGTCCCTCTTATAGTTTTATATACTAAATCTGTAAAATGGAACTATTGTAAAAAATATACTATTATTGTTATTGTGTAATGATGGTGAAAGAGTCAATATAATATATATTTGAAGTAGTTATGAGCTTTTTGTATTTAGGTACTATAATACCTAATTTGCCCCGCTACCCAGCTGACTTGTTGTAAAAATATTAAACTGCAATTTAATTATGTTCTCTACCTTTCCATTGTCTATCATTCCAGTTTAGATATACTTAAGTATGTTCATTATTCACGATATCAACCGTGTAATTTAACGGTATCGTTCAAAAGTTTTTCATCTTCTCTGATCTATTTGTACTCTGCGGAAATTCCACTACAGAAGTACATCCATCTATATAAATTGTGATTTTATGATAGGTACAGGGGTCGGGTCAGACTTCCGCGTTGTTAACAGCTTTGTCAGTGAAACTATAAAGGCTTTATCTTCAACAGCGATACGAGAAGGACTACAGAAAATTAATGGCTAGCATAATAGGCGGCTTTAAGATAAATTGTACGTGAAAAACACACATTGTTAAAAAATCTTGTAAATAGAATAAATAAGTGAACTGAAAATCTGAAAAGGTCACAGTAGAATATTCCAAAGGGTTCAAATGATAATTCACAGACTGAAGATATTTTAATTAAATATTTTAGGTCCTTACTACTGATAGAATTTACATATACTCGTAAGTAACTTCGTACAATAAATACATTTTTTAAGGTGAGTAATTAATTACTTAATAAAGAACTTGATGTTTTAAAATTAATTGTGTTTTTCTCAATCGAAGTTAGAGGAAAATTATTAATAAGAATAATTTTATTAACAAATGCTTTTACCCAATTGGGAAAATTTTGTATCAAACAAATTCTTTCTCCTTTGTGACGTTTTTGAAATAAAATAACATTCAAGATTGTAATTACGGAATTATTTCGTTTAATTCGGAAACCTTTTCCACGGTACACTTATTACAAAATATCGAGTCACACGCCATAGGTTTTGATTGAGACTTTTGTGTCGTTAACATTATCGCGTATTCGGCATAAAACATTATGTAGGTGGACAGTAGGTACGACACTCGTGCCACAATTATTTTCATTTTACGCAACCCGCAATACATTTGTGGAGATATTTTCTGTCAAATCTACTAGGCTTGTAAATACAGATAAAGCTAATAAAAGCGTGTTAAAAATTAATGATCACTGATAAACTTACTAGTTACCTTCCGAATTTTTTATTTAATTATCATAGTTTGGCCAAGAATTTGTCAGCTAACACCATAGCCATTCGTGATATATTTTTTAACGTACTAATTTGGATATCAAATACATTTCATCCATTAAAACAATCGTGCCTAAATCAGATTTTCTACTATAAGAACACGAGGTGTATAGTTGGGTTGCCCCCGGTGAACTATACACCTACAGGATTTATTACTTTGCCAGACTGTGAGCCATTCCATCCAGTGATCGACGGTGATTTCCTCTGTCATATAAAAGAATCCGGAATCCAAATAAAATGCCATAAAATGCGTCCGCATTATGGGTCGAAATTTATCTATGATAGCAGAGCATCATTTCACACGACCAAGTCTCTGCATCTGCATAAAGTTGTGCATGCCAGAACCAAACCATTTTCATCTAAGGATAGAAGCCCGCAAAATTCTTCATATTTTATATTATGCACCTTTTGCACGAGAATTGCTTAATCGCTCACATTACATCTAATGTTTTTAAAACGTATCAAAATTCACGCGGGAGGAGAAATAAAATTTATAGACCCAATTTTGGTACCCAACTTGCTCTTACACTTAGTTTTTATTTCATATCTACCGTAACGTAAAGTGACACATGTGTGTATTCATGTCACATGCGCTCATATAAGAGTGAACGTGATGAAAGAAGAATGTTTATAGAGAGCTATTTTTCTTCTCATTCTTCGGGTAATGAAAATACTACACGTGTTTGCTTTCTTTGCATCAATGTCTTAAGATTTTTACTTGATAATATCGTTGACAGAGACAGTTAAGGAAAACATTAACGGGATCAATGTTAACTCTTTAATAAAAATATTTAAGCCGGTAAAAGCGAAAATAAAACAAACATTTTGATAATTAGGTAACTTTTTAATTTTTTGTCCTAACATTTCAACAAAAATTATTATTTAAAATCAGAATAATAACCAGAAGATTATTGCTCGTAGACTATTTCATTACGACTGATAAGAAGTAAGTATTTACTCAAAGTCCCCAGAGAAGACCCTATAGAATAATTGAAAGCCATATTAAAATTCAAATCCCGGGTTCAAATGATTGAGCCTAATTTTCTTCGTCCTCTGGGCGTCGAGAAGGATAGTGAAATAAACTCTTGTTTATAAAGTATAACCCGACCCCGAAAACTCAAATAGATACATAACTTAGATTAAAATTTAAATGAACCTCGCAATCTGACTCACAAACTCAAAACAAACAAGACATAATGCGGATATTATGCCTCTTTGTGCCTATGACATTTATTTTGTTTTACACTTAACAGGAAGCTGTATGCTTTAACATAATTTTTACTATTGAAGTAATGGCCGGTTTTAACGTCCAGTCTATTCGTTTTTTCGTAAATAAAGTAATGTTAGTAATAACACTATGTGTGATAATTTTTTACTTACAGATGCAACACAAAGGTGAGAGCTTTATGGGCGCATGAAATATTGGATTCCAGTTTTATTTATTTTGTTTCCATTTATTATTCGTATTTTATGAACTCTTTCTACCACTTTGGCACTCACGAATCTCAAATAATTTCAAATTTTAACAGTTTGGGGTAAGGTACTTAATTTTTATCTCCACAGTGTCGTTTTTCGTCACTCGTAATGGTTTTAACGACTTCGTAAAATTGTTACTCTGGCATCATTTCAAAATTTCGTGACAAAATATTGAGTTTTTTCTCCATCCGTATAATATTATTGTTTCATTACAAAATATTCATCAAACTTTTCCATTCTACTTGATTTATTACACCAATAAAAACACGGGCATTTTATTTAAGTGAAGTGATTACGAGCGGCCATGTTGGATTTTCTGGTAACCCTTCGAGTAATAGCAAGACATTTACGCCACTCCATTTCTCAAGTACCTACTTGAAGATACCAGTATATATATCCACAAGTAGGTAAACAATTTAGAAGATAAGATGTAATGTAGAAAGAATGTGGAAAGAAGAAACATGATGAGTTACTTTTCTGAAATCATCTCTGCCCTGGACTCAACAACAACTATCCTTTTCAACTCAGCCTTATCTGGTCATAGTAAGTATGATTATCAGATGTGCATCACTCACCTGGATGAAAACATGAACCAAGAACCTGGACAGGGATATCACAGAGCAAATAAACAGGAATGTCTGATACGGACACGGAACTGAAAATGATTTAAGAAGTTACGTTGTGCTTGCATGGAAACTAGTCTCAGACTTTTGCAGACCTTTCCGAAAACTTCTGATCTTTAAAAATACAAAGACAAAAATTTAATCCGACACTTTAGAAGTTCACTAAATTTACTGGATAAGGGCTACAGAGCACGCATATTATTAAGGTGTGACAAGTTCAAATAGGCACTTGCCTTTGATGTCGTCAAACCTTTTAGTCGGCCCTTATCTCACTCAACTAGCCGCATAAATTTAATTAGTTTAGCTCTTGTAGAGGTAATGGATCAGCATAAATAATTTAGTTTCAGTAAACAATTAAGTACATTAGGTACTTCCCATTTCTGAACTCGACGCGCACGAAATTGCGGCCATAGGTTAGTAACAACCTAAAAACCTTTCGCTTTTATATTATTTATTTATACATTGCTGCTTTTATACAAATAATTATTTATGGTAGGATAAAAAAAAACAAAAAGGACGGATGTCTTCAATAAACTTCGGTAACAGTCACGCATTGACATTGATGTATCGCAACTGTAGGCGGATGAACTCCATAGTCCATACATCTAGACTCTATACAATAATATATTAGTCCTAGATAAGATCTTTCGTTCAACACACGAAATCGTGTTTTCATCAAGCCTCTTCAATACCGCAATAATTTATTCTGTCATAGAGAGAATAAGGATAATGTTAAGGAAAGACCTTGAAATACATTTTCTTAACAACCCGCCCCGACCCTGACTAAAAGGGGATCGGTCTACTGACTTCTATGGAACAATTTATGGAACTTTAATATTAAAATGTTCTATGGAACAAACGGGAACTATCATTTTTGATTCAAAAAAGTGAGAACTGGATTTAATATTTTAAATGTTAGACAATTGAATGACAGTAGGTATTTCTATAATTTTTCATAGCAATTTTGTTAATATCCATGGAACAAATTATGCAGCCGTTAAGCCTGCCTGTTACCCATATAAGCCCTTTAGCGCGTCACAAAACATTACTGATAAGTATGTTCCGATGCACTTCAAGTACCTACCGATATCGATACTGGGTGGGTAAGCGCGAATTTTTAATTTGAGCTGCCTTATTCATAGTAAGCTTAAGCTTATTCTTATTATTTTAGTTATTATTTTGGTTTTTTTTTTCCATCATTCGCATGAATATTTGAATGCTCTAACTTTGTGTGAGAAGACGTTCCGTTTAAAGTCTAATATAGGCAGAGCTATAACTATTAGGTAGGTATTCTGTAAGAAAACAGGGTAATTAGACTTTTTGGAGTGCTTCAAAATTGGATTATTTAAAAACGAAACTTTTACTGAAAAGACTGACAAATAAAAATCAATAAGCGAGGTCTACACAATTAACGATAATAAAAAGAAATTAATTAAGGGCCCTTTGTCTCCTCGCAGAATAATTTAGTGATACGCTACTAAAATGAAATTATAGCAGATAATTTAAAAGCACGTTCCGAAGATTTTATGGCATAACGTCAAGCGCATAGACTAGTCAAGCGCTTTGGTTTTCATTGTGTTTACTGTCTAGACTGCGAATAACTATCACTGCGATTAACGGATTTAATGCATATGTGCATAACAAACTTGTTCAGGGCATTATTATAAGGTTATTATTGTGTAATATAAAGCTGCGATTGGGTTTTAAATTTAATTTGACACTTAATCGTTTTTCGAAATGTATACAGAGAATAAAAAGATACGCAAAATGAAGACAACAGATTATTCAAAAAAGATCCAATTCAATTAAAGAAGAAGAAGCTTCTCAATTCAACTTTTATTTTTCGATATCACTGCCAATCTTGAACAGTTTTTAAATAATTGGCTTAAAAACTGTTCAAGTATATTTATACTTTTTATAGATGAAAGAATTATCTGAAACAGGGGCTATATAAAAATGATAAATAATCTGATTATAGGGTGCTAAGAAAGAGATATACCACGTTAACTTTTTGAAAGATAGCGATAAATTAACCATAACTCAATTACCTACCATTTATCGAATAATAATAATGATAACTATCCATTTGCTACTAAATATACTTGTAGTTCAGTAGACATATTTATCAGTTTGCTAACATATTATAATAACAGCTCTATCGTTCTGAAAATGGTTCTCGTCTTATAGGTACCCACTTACTGATTATACAAATTACTTACTTGCATTTCTAGTAATTAAGCAATATTTGAACTTAATAAATTACGCCCACATTAAAATAAATGACGCCCAATACATGTAGATATCTACGATTATGTAAATAATGAATTAGGTATGTCAAGCAATTCCTCGATAGAAAATTGAACGAAAAGTTTTTATTAAATATCGGCTTTGAAAAATTTCACACAAATATGCTACCCATCAAGAAGGCAGGGGAACGTATTATGTGGTTGAGAATTTCGAAACTCATTTCGTAAAGATTCATTCTGTTGAAAAGTTTTATAGGAACGTCCTTAGATTTTAATATGAAAAACTAAGTCAGAGCATCAGCAGGGCCTTCTTAGTGTATTATAAAAATAAGTATACGCACCTATACTTATTTAGATCATTAAAATACCAATAAATGTAGTACATTCTTACTTAATTGTTAAGAATTGCCGTTATCGTTTTTTCATGTTTAAATGTAGAGGAACGGATATAGTATTTATATAGCTACATAATTAGTATTATATTTTATATAATAAGGAACTTTGACTTTGAGCGATTAAATTTTGGTTAGGTTAGGTTAGGTTAGTTTAAACGTGACGACAAAAGAGTCGTACTGACTTTTGTCACGTTTGCTAGATAGAAGTCATCAGACCAAATAGTAAAGGATACTATAGGAAGCCTTATATAGGCATTTTGATAACATCCGATACGGATTGGCTACTAATCCGTATTTCCACCAATCCGAATTGGAGCAGCGTGATGAAACTCTAACTCTTAGCCTTTATCTTTTATGTAGATAAGCTATGTACCAACTATGGAATCTGATTGATTTATATTTGAGTTGGTTACGATTACTGATGGATTTTTATTTCGTATATCCGATAGGTAGTTTCGGTTACGGTTATATCCTCCGTTAAAATCCCTGATACAAACCTAGTTAGATAAGTTATTACTTACCTACATTCTCTTTTGTTGTTTGTTGCCTATTATTTTGGAGGTTTATATCTTTATAAACCCCTTTTACGACTTGATAATACATAAGTTGTGTGTATCTTAGATTAATAACATCCTAAATCTTGAGAAGAATTTACGTCGCGTAATGTACCTACATTGTAGGCGTAAATGATTCTTGTAAAACCGTGAACGTGAAGTTACTGAAGTTGTTGGTGCGTGATGAAAGGTCGCCGGCGTTTTAGGAGGGGATATAAAGCGATTGAAATGAAACAAAACATGGCAGAAATTGTGTGTGAGGTGAGACAGACAATGGCGCATAGCGTAAGCGCCAATTTTTTTACATATTTCTATGAGGTCGTAAAATATACATACCTATTTATTTAAAATCGCTAATAAGCTTCTAAACGAATAAAATCTAAATGACAATTATTACAAAAATTGTTCTTCTTCGTCGTCAATATTTAAGAAGAACCTGTAAGGTTAAAACTTGTAAAAGACTTTTACATTAAAACAAGCAAGTTCCCTCGTTACGACAAAATGTAAATAACTACATTTTGTAGCTAGGTAGGTACGTAAATATATTTAGAACTTTTAAAAGTTACCCGGTAACGACCGGGTACCTTTTAAAAGTCAAGCCTGTTGTCGTTACAACAGTCTTTATTTTAACTTCAAAATCCACAGTTTCACACTGTCTGTATTTCGCGTTTGCTTTTGAGAGTAAAAAAGAAAATACTTAACTAATTGTTATATTGTCTATATTATATTTATATTATATTGTGTTGCCTCATAATACTGTTTTATAAAACTAATTATGAAGCTACAATTGATCATATAATATTATGTCAGTAAAACAAATTGAACTAAGTACCTACAGTATGTCTTAAGCTTTCCCGTTCATTCCACTTACACTCAATACACATCAGTATTTCAATTCGAATATCACAAAGTTACGGACACTACAAAAAACCGAGACATTAAAACCGAGTTCCAGCACTTCCAGCACTTGAAAGGGACTGAAGCCGCGCTTGAGTCTCAGTAAACCCGTGAACACGCAATTTCAAGCGGCCATTTGCTTTCAAGTGGCTCCGAATCTGCCCACCCAACGAACAACAAGCCGTGTTGACATCTTGTAAAAGAACTGCGAACTACTTCAAATGTACAGATACAGACAACCATCGTAATGTGACAAAAGATGTTCGAAAATTGAACTTCAGTTATCGTCCAAATTATAGTACACTAGCTGGTGGCAGCGACTTCGTCTGCGCAGGATTAGTATTTCGAGCAAATAACACAATATCTTTATAAATTGTAGCCTATGTGTTATTTTGATGTATAAGCTGTATATATTATTGTAAGGTTTCATTAAAATCCATTCAGTAGTTTTTAAGTGAAAGAGTAACAAACATCCATCCATAAACACTTACAAAACTTTCGCGTTTATAATATTAGTAGGATAACACATGTTTCTACATTTTCTTGGTTCCTGTTTAATATTGAAACTAATTTTCGATTCTAGCCCGTAATCCTTTCAGAAATAACTTGTTGATTGCCTTAGTGGCGACAATATCGTAACCTATATCCCCTTAGGATATCGGTTACAATGTACTCGTATGTGGGTCTAATCAAAGCAATCTCGGGGTACGGGAAAATAGGATATATGCCAATTACGGAATTACGGTTCACAGATTCCATTTTACGATGTCGCTTTCACACTCAACTGATGTTCACATTGTAGGTATCTGGGATTACTGTACGGCTAATTATAGCTATAATTTTGTGCTAAAAGGTTTTATATTCTGATAATTTAATTAGACCGTTTTTATGCCTAGGTCTATCTTTATTACATTACTAATTAAAAGCAAGATTTTTAGATAATATGTAATAAAGATTATATTATATATATAACAATAGGCACGACTAGTACGAGTACATGTCGATCGTACATCACATTCAAGTGCTTTATTATGGGTTTATAATTTTCGTAAATGTCATTTTCGTCTCATCCTACAAACATTAGTCCTGGGTCGGAATCCACGACCCTCAACTTACTACTCAGGGTCACTAACCTATCTATCTATAAAAAATATGACACGAAACTTACCGATAGTGTCGGTGTGCAACAGCTGGCGCACACAGCTGGATTCAGCATCGAATCTCCTCAAAGATCCTGCCTTCGACCGTTGTATGAAAGCGTACGTGTAATGAGGTCAATGTTCTTTTTCTTAATATTCGTTGATACTTAGTATAAATAAAGTCTATGATTATCTAGCCTCCATAATGCTGATAACGACGCGGTTTATGAAAGCACAAGATTAAGTATTCATACGAGTGTATGATGTGATGTGATTGTCATGAACGTATGTCACAATCTTTACTGGCTGTACTGCACAGATGACAGTGACCTATTGTTATTAGCCGATTGCGCCAAAATGTTTTAGAGTGTATTTACTGGTATCTATAATTCTTTGGCATGCTCTGCCAAATGGTTTACTCCAAATGGTACGGACCGCACACACCGCCCTAAGCTATGACCTTGATGTATGTGTATAGAACTCGTATAAGTATATGCAGTTCTAAAGTGCATTTGTTAAATGAAAAGAAAATATCGTTGAATAAAGAAAAAGAGTATTTTTTCCGTGATTATAGGTAAGCATGATACAAGTAAGTAATCAAAGAATAATTAAAACTGATGATTGTTTGCAGTGAAATTATCTTTCCTCCGCTATACGGCTTCGTTGGTTCAGATAACGTAATTAGTTCGCGATCGTGAATCCATAATGACTGATTTCCTCATAATAGCAATGTCACTAATGGGATTACCGCACCCGTGTAACCTAATTCCGCGGTTTTTGGGCTTTGTTTGATTAACTAAAGCATAATATTTAGAGACAATCGGTTGAGAATAGAAAGAGTGCCGTATAAATGTTAAATAATATTGCGTTCATAACATAAATATGTTTATTTGATTTTTTGATTTTGTGTATGTAAATTGATGAAAGCTTGAATCACAATATCCATTACGTAGATTAATAACATAAAAGTAAACTATTTTATTATTAATTATATTATTAACTAACTAATCAGTGTTTCTGTCTAATCAGTGTTTTAAACTTGAAAAGTCAACGAACAATAATGGCTCGACTTTTCTCTAATTCGATAATACTCATAATGATACTTTCACTCCAATTTAATGTTTATTCAATTTCATTATAACAAGTAGGGCTTTCAATAAGAACGTCTCGTTGTAGTTTATAAATTAATTTATTTTTCCTTTATCAGCAACCAATAAGATTTGAAGTGGTGGTTGGCGGAGCGGTTGAAAATGTCACGAGGCTATCAAACAAAGGAATTAATTAAGTTATAAAGCATGCTTGTGTTTTGTGCAAACACGATAGCCAGGTAGGTATCACCACTTCAGATCAGCGTGGCCGGACCTGATAACGTTATTTTCATAATTTTTTTTACTTACTTCACTGCATTTCATGTGCCTAGTAATATCTACTCTCCACATACCTACTCACGTACACCTACGCCAGCAATATCCTATTTTGAAACGAAGGGGATATTATTGTGATCCTAGAATCTCATCATAATAAGCCATGAAGAGTTTAGATAACGATACGAGAAAGCCTAATGGGTACCAATAAAGAGATTGAGTTTTAGATAAGGGTCGTTCAAGTAAACAGCAAATTTTTTTATGAATTGGGTGCCGGGGGACTGAATGGTGGTAACGTCACTTGGTGATCGCAATCAATAAAATATGACTTTATTACGTAGCATTACTTAGCATACGTTCCTACTTACTCATCTTAGACACACTAAAAAATCTTCATAACAACACGTTAATTATAACAATTCGTTTACACATACCTTAGTCTTTCTTTAATCTGTACGTTGTACGACAGACATTAAACATCCTGTCTTCAATAATTTCATTTCAGCTCCTCAAAGCTATTCTTCTGGGAAATTGGGAACAGGGAATCTGCTCCACTTCACTATATACTAAAATTTAGCAAAAATTCACCGCTAATGGAATTTTCAAAACATTGCGAATAGTATTCGCCTGTTCTAGATCTTACTGTATTTCATTAAGTAGGTAAATGTGTTGTAAATTGTCATCATTTACCATCAGGCCCGACTACTTGTGTGCTTGGCATAGACAATAAAGGAAAATTTAAAAAATCTAATTTAAAAAATCTAAAAAGTGCATAGATAATAACAAATTACACAATTGCTCGCTCTTTGACGTCAGTGAGTGTGTTTTACTGAATAAATGAGTGACCGAGCAAGGGTTCCAACTATACAATCGATTATCACTGAACAAAATAATATACATTCACTTGTTCAAGTTTTTCCATTTACCGTGTGAACGAGCGATATGTTCACTTCCCTGATCACGAACAGACAACAACGTAGGTATGTAAGGTACCTATGTCAAGTAATCGCTATGTAATGTAGGCCCCTACATAAAAACCAATATGAGACTAAGCATTACTACTTATAAGTACCTATGTAGGTAATTGGAAAGGAAGATAATTATTATATTGATTATAAACGTGTATAGTATTTTAATTCATATAAAATTTAAAACGATACGATACAATACGATATACGTTAGCTATACCGTTGAAAATTAAAACCAGAATCACCGAAACAAAAAGCTTTTCTCGTGGCATCATGGAAACGCTGAAAATATTACCATATTAATTAAGTGTTCACGCGCTACCGCTAGGCATAGAGGCAATGGGATACTGGCATCCGTGATGAGTGTGAATTCATTAGATGACAACTACTGACAACAAGCTAGATTCGAAAATCGATTAGTAGAACAGTTATAAATAAGAAATAAAAAAAAATAACGCTTCACACTCACATCCCCACACCAGGATTTCTCGTGTCCTGGGTGCAATGGACACATACAAAGAAAAACACCCAGACCGAATTTACAAACTTTTTTTCATATTTATCATATTCATAGATAATTTTTTCTGCTTACAAATGATTTTTTAAAATAGGGAATCAGTCAAGACCTTTCTTAACATGTAACATTCAAGACATTCGCAATAATAACTTAGTGTTACATGAGATAACAGTTTTTTGCCCATACTGAAAAAAGTTATTTTTCGACATAACACAGTCTATAAGTAATGGGTGTCCTTCTGAGCTTTCTGACGTGTGGCATGTTGCCATCTATTATAGTAATATTATAGAAAAAACGCGTCATAATAATAAAATTAAATACAAATATAAATGTAGAACCTAATTACTTATTACGTTTTTACTTTCTATATCCAACAGGAGGTAGGTAATGTTCCAAACTACTACAATTACTTTAATTTGCATGAACAAGGTTACATTTCACTACTTCCATTAAATTATCTACACTGAACAGAAGTTACGGATAGTTAATAATTAGAGGAGCAAAGTACCGTAGAAGCGGAATGATTACGCAATAATTAGATTTAAACGAAACGGACGGTCGCTCTCGGACCCTTAATTTGCAATTTAAGGTTAAGTAAATCTCAATATTTATTTATTCACGACCTTCAGGATTCACGAGGGCAGCGGCAACCATGGGTGTTTTTAATCGTGTTGCAAATGACTAATTACTCATTTTGTGCAATAAATACAATTTTTGTGTTATAATTTTTATATTATGTACTGTTAGCAATCTGTAGCAAAACATGATAACAGAAGTTTATACGCGTAAACTTATTTGTTTGTCTATCTACTAAAAAAAGAACACTATTAATAGCAATTTTGAGACTATTATTTAAAGAGTACAACGCTAAATTACAAAAACACGATAATTAGTCGGAGGGCACCTTACCAATTTCTGTCTGAACAACAACTATCTCCGCGATTTGTGCGCGTTTATTTATAAGTACCCTCCGTCGGATGTTTCCTGATGACGTCAGTAGTCTATGCCGTCATACTTTCTACAGTACCTATATTTTCTTTATACTTAATATGTTTGATAATTCCTATATATTTTTTGTCTTAGTCGATGGCGCTGGGTGTACGGAAAAATCCAAAGGAGTTTATGTTTACATCCATTTTACACCTAATTGCAAAACTTATGATATTCTGTTTTTATATATTAATAAATAAATAAAATAAAATAAATTTATTAAAACTTTATTATACCCAAAAATTGTATAATTGTATTGGTATAAAAGGCGAACTTTATGCTATAAGATTCTCTACAAGTCAACATTTAATCTAGCTTGTAGGACCGTAGAATTAGGAAAATGAAAGAATAAAGGTCTGTTTATGTAAATTGTGGGGCTTAGTGGATGGATGCCTACTTTTACTTAGGAGGTTGTTATTTCTAATGTCGCTTTTTGTTTAACAGATCCGGGACGGATTGTATTTTAATGATGGATTAGATACTACTTTCTGAGAAAGGAAAGTTTACAGGATAGAGTAAGCTAGTCTAACCTTTCATCTTTTTGAGAAACTATTTGTCAATATGAGCTGAGAGATAATTTTCTCAATCATCATCATTAAAAACTTTCCTCCTTTCCACCTTTCAAAAAAGGGCTTAGACCATAGTTTAGCCAAGTGCTGGTTGATATCGCTAAATATATATGATCCAAAATATTCACTGAAACATTCAAGTAAGTTTTAAATTGAATTGAAATTATATACAATATATTGTGCTTCTATTCAATTTCAAATTTTTACTTATTTTTTTAAAATATTCAGCATTTTTTAACATAATACTACGTAATCACTCGACAGTAAAACAAATTGATAGGCTTAAATATATTGAAAGAGGAAAATTTTGAAATTAAATTTTATTATAGGACTACGAATTTGAACGGCGCCGGCGGTATAATTTCGATGTAATCTTAGTAGGCCAGCGGACTTTTAAATAAATCAATCTGAATAACAAAGATTCCGTAAATTGAAATGCATTTCGTTTTCCTTAAACCGATATCATATAAACGACCCTGAATATTAAGTTGTATAAGTTTTGTTAATATTAAGTTGGATAAGTTTTGCTGTATTTTGTGTATTTGTGCGTGTTTCTATATTAGGTATGCATGATAAGCCTAACCACCAGTTTCCAAAAAGCTTACTTACAATAAAATCATTAAATTCAAAGCAAAAGATTATGAAATATTTTCAAAGCAATTTAGGGATTGGCGCAGCTTTCGGTTTAAAGATCTTTATTTTCTTTAACTCGTTTAATTTCTTATGAAATAAAATCAATTTTCCAAAAGTTTATCTTATACCTACAATTCTTCATTCTGTAAAATATTCGGTAAAATAAAAAATCAGTAACTTTTGGTAAAACGAGAAAAATTATAAAACATCGGTGGCTTTCACTAACAAGGTCCAATTAATCCCATAAAGTTTGAGTAATATAGCGTGGCTCAGAGTAACTTTAACTTTTGTTGAAATCATTTTTATCTACTTTTACCACGCTTTTAGTCGGTAGATTAATTTAAATTCAGCTAGAGAGTACCTACGGTTTCTTTATAGGTATTTTTATAAAAATTTCCCATTTCTTAAATTCGTTAAGTTTTTAAATAAAGTCAAAGTTTAAGGTTTGACTATAGTATGCAGATTAGTGTATTCTTCCACACTATTAATGTTGTGAGAACATTTTGACATGTTGGTAGGTAGGTACCTCAAAAGAACATAAAAAATATTTCTTTAAAAAAAAGGTTTTAAATGTATAGTATATATTCCTTTTTATTGCAAATTAATCTTAGATGAGGTATAAATAATGCTACTGTTAATCACACAAAAAGAATTTTGTGCAATTTTATTATTTAGGTAATATTATATAGCCAACGAAATTATGTAACTAAAGCGCATAACAGCAAATTAGTTAGTCATAAATACCTATATAATATAATGCATCGTACTATATTAATCATACTTAACGCCCCGAGGGCTTCCTGTAACAGACTTGCTTGACTTATAATAAAAGTGCAAAATTGTAATGTCGCCATGATCTGTCTAGCTGGGCCATTGCGGAGGTCATTATTCAGATTAATTACTTCGAAATTTGTGACGAACAATTTGACTTATTCCGTTTCTTTGTCATGACGAAAAAAATGGAATAAAGACGTTGTATAATTCAGTCTTTTCCTTCTTTATGGTACCTACTTATCAAATAAGTTAAAAAAAATAACAAGCATTAACTTTAATCCAGATAACTATCTATCATTGAAAGGTACAATCGCAATTTAATTTTATAGGTACCTATAAACTTATATAAAATCTACTTCTCACACTAGAATGGAGTTTTTTTATTTTTTATGATCATATCAAAAGTAAAATTTGAAAACAACTTTGATCCTTTGATCAAGTAATAATGTGAGTTTAATTAATATTATTTTGAAATTTTTAATTAAAAAACCGTGGGTTTGTGAATTACAGTCTCATTCAAAATATTAATACATCTTCAAAGATTTTAGCTTTCAGTTACGAGTACGCTGAAAGCAAATAGTCCATGACACCGTTTCATTAGGAATGGTTATATTTTTATTGTGCGTACAAAATTACGTTATTTTAGTATAACTTGAAGAATATTTTTTTAGCTTTCCATTTAACACTTACCTAATGATGCTACAACAGTCATTTTATCATGCAAATTTTTCCTTGATGTTATTTCAAATACGTAACTGTGTAGGTGTCTTCTAATAAAACTGTTTTCATATCTTGTGCTCTGAATTTCATAATTTAATGCAAAATTATTCAAACACGTGTACTTATAATAATGATAATATGAGAAACTAAGTACCTAAGTATGGTAGGTACTAAATTAAACATTGAAATTCAATGTTTTTTGTGACTTAAACGTTAAATGAAAAGATATATTCAGACGATTTAAATGGACAATAGGGACACACGTTATTTTCCTATTTATTTCTATTAACTTAATTTGCAAACAGGCGGTTTCTAATAAAATATAAGTATTTCAGACTCCATCTATAACTATCGTCTATGATTTTCTTATCCTATAAATGCTTGTCCTGCCTTTATTGTAAGATAATTACCGACCTTAAAAGGGTGTTGTGCAATAGTTGTCGCTATGAATTTTAATACTGACCTAATTCATGCAATCACTAAGTTTCTCGGCCGACTGGAAATAACAAAATGAAAAAGTTTTTATAACGAAGCTTTAGACCACATTACGGATAATAATTTTATAGTGTGGTTTCTTTTATAACATGTAGCGTATTTAGTATGTTTCCAAGTTCCTGGCAACTTTGTGTATGGATAGGTAAGTACATAGCTTTAGAGTCCTTACAGGAGTAAGAAGTCCAAAAAAACCATAATTTGCCAGTAAAGCGTACTACGGTCTAAACTTTAGACTACAGTGAACTAGATTTTAAAGCAATAACAGTTCCTATGTGCTCATAATATAGAATGCAGGTAATTAGGTTCTGATAACATTCAGAAGTTGAATTACTTAAATCTGCAGAAAAGCGAGTATCTTCCCTGAATGGTTTTCTTCTGCAGCTTGAATTCAACACAGACACTATAATAGGAAGCCAAAGCTTAAACTTTTCTACTGCTCACTATATCTTGAAGTAGGTTCGATTGTTCCAGAATTATCTAAAGCTACAAATATTTAGGCAGTAAGTTAAATATTTATCACCGTTGGAGTATTTTGTACTGAAATCCAGGAAAGTTTGAAAGCTTCCGCTCTGGTTTGATTGTTTATCGTCAATGTCCGAAGCACTTAAATATAATTTAAAAAGTACGTCTACAATAGACAGATGTTAAACTATCCATTACATACATATTTTTATGAAAGTTCTATTTTATCACAAAACAGACTCATTTTCAGAATTAATATGCCGTCAACGTCAGACTCATGTGCCCATATTTCAGAATATATTTTCAAAAATAACAGATTAATATTTATTTATTGAATGTGTGATCGGTACAATCCTACTTCCGTCCACTACCTGTGGCTGTCTGGCCGAAGCCGTATCCTCCTCTGGTAGACAGATGTTAGCCCCCAATTCCTGATATCGGCGTTCCGAACCCAAGACGTATGCCGTTCACCCATGAAATTTGTCACGAAGCGCCCCATACTTACTACCACTAGCATTATAGGTTTTGACTACAATATTTAGCCTAGATAGTACCTATACTGTTCGACTGTGCCAAGTCTGTGGCACATAATACCTCTTTTTTTTACATTAAGGATAATAAATGTTAAACTTTTCATAAATTTATATGATAATGTTATGTAACACAATAATATTATTCCTATTGCTTTTCGCTAGAAAAGGATTTTTCCGATCTCACAGGATTGATAATATTTACCTGGTAGCTTTAAGAGGCACCTATTATAATAATAAAATTATCCTAAGTTACCGGAAACATTTGGTTGCATTAGCATCGGGCGATGTTCGTTAGCGAGGGGTGTTAATCTCTTGCTACCGCGCGCAACTTCGCGTTGGATGAGTACCTACCGGAAAAGTAGGAACTTCATAATTAAGTCTTGTAGACTATCCATGGAAATGTAATATTTTCCCATATTTACCTAGTACACTAAAGCCAACCGAGGAAATAAGGGGTAATCGTTTCCTCTTATAAATAAAAGGTTTTCATAAGTACCTACCTAGATAAAGTTATTAAGAGATTAGTTGGTATGATAGATAGCCAATATCTAAATAAGTAAATAATAGGAAGGGTACTTTTTCTCCAGGTGCTTAGCTACAGCGAAGAACCCTTTCAACATCTGTCACATTGGATTTTCATGTCAGCCGGAAAATTGAAACATCCGTCTTGAGTCGACCTCGTTACTCTTACATACCTATTCAAACTCTCTAGTAATATTATTTGAGATAGGTACATAGGCATTAAACACCTTTTTAGTTACGGTTACTTTTTTGTACCTACTACATAGGTACACTTAAACAAAGTGAACTATAAAATATTCCTATTCTAATAATAATAATACCCACAATTACAATAATAAAATACTAAATATCAATCAGTTTTTTAGTTAGTTAAGTAGATAGATATACAATTATTGTATCTCTCCGCGAGATGTCTGTAGGTAGATACATCGGAAAATCCTTTCATCGTTTATCGAATAAAATTATTCTTTTGATCGTCATTACCCTAAAGTGTAGCTGAAAAGGGCTCAAACTAGACTCTCAAAAATACCTTTCTTTATCAACAGAAGAAAAGTGTCTCAAACGGAAGTAAAAGTGAAACACGAATGCTTCATTTACATTTAGTATGGATATGACATAATAAAGGAATAAGTTGCCTAAAGGCAGAAGAGCTATTCAAGGTCAGTTTGGTCAGCAGTATTTACTTAGATCCGAACATTCCGAACAGAAATTGTGCCCC
>DWQK01000832.1:0-18229 GCA_018231225.1 Noctuana stator
TATCTTTTTATAATGAATTTAAAATGTCTGTACAAAGAAATAGATAAAAATTTGGTGAACTGAACTTGAATTTATTTATTTCATCATGAATGGTGACGGAAGGTGATTAGGGAAGGTGTCTTCAAAAATCTTACCAAATGTGCTGAGACCAGAGACTACAGTGACGGATTTCTTTTTACCGCGCGGGGCGCGTGAAACCTGTACTAGTTTAGGTACGTCTTCTTTCTTTTTAGATTTTAACATTCCCTTTCCACCACGCTTTTGACGTTTTTTTTCCTCTTCTCCACCAGCATTTTCATCTTCATCTAAAATTTTTTCAGAGAAAACACTCATTTAGAATAGTTGTACAAAACGATTATAAGTAATCGAGGATCATAACAAAAATTAAACCTTAAAAATTAACCTACAACTTTTAATCCTTACCGATTTTTACTTTTTCAAATTCCGTCGGCAAATTCTTTTCTAACCATTGTTTACATTTATCATATTCAGGATAATATTCACAATATTCTATTGGCATGGTACAATTACCACAATAAAGTACTTTTATTGGGTACGTAACTCCTTCCCGGGGTCCCATTGTTAGATCTCGGTCGGCCATATTATTGAAATTGTTTATGCACACTAAGCACAAAGTTATTGCATATTAGATCCTGCAATCAGTTGGTGTTCTAGCTCAGTTCACAGTGAATTACAAAAAGAAATCATGTATGTAATTTTAGTCATTTCCAATTTAATATATTTCAGCGGGTCACTGCACTCTCACACTGCCAGCCACAAAATCACAGATTAATAAAAACCACAGCACAGACAGAACATCTTTGCAGACACCACCATAGTCACAGACTACATAGAATGTACTACGTAACCATAGTCTATAAATTCTATACAGTACTGCCAACCTACCTTGACGAATCTATAATAGTAGTTTTTTTTTGTGGCGGTGGTGTACTGGCTTAGCACCAAAAATCGCAGCACGCTCAGCCAAAAATAACTAAAAGCGAGCAAACAATAATTTTTCAAAGTACCTACTTTAGATCATGCATCTTGTGGATATATGGGACCCGTCCTCCCACTTACTTCACCCACTGGTGGGAGTACGAGAATTACCCACCACTGCATCCAAGTTGGAATTAATGTCGATATATTTTGTCGATATGGCCAAATGAAAAATTATACGAATACTCGTAAGATATTTTTCGTAAAAACCCCTATAGGATAATTACTTAGAACAATAAAGATAATAATTATAAAGTGTAATAAATATTAATATTCCTACTATCGCGGAACAAACTGAGCTGAATTAAATTTAAGAATTAGGGTTACAAAATTAATGAAAATATAATAATAATGTCATAAATAAATATTAGACAATAAGTTGTAAATACCTAATTGTTGAAAATCTCAATTTATAAAGTTCTTAACCAATAAATTACTTAGGAAACGAAAACTTCGAATATTGTGTGATATTATAATATTTACGTTTTACCTATACCTACCTACATTATCATCCAGTTCCTATTCATATAGACTTTTAAGTCTCTAGTTTATCGAGATGTTAATTTAAATTTTATTTGGTAGGGGGAGGCAGCAGATGAACGGAGAGGCCGTTCATGGGAGTGATAGAAACTTACGCCTCAATAAAAATCACGCCGCGTCTAAAAGTATGGTTGTTGTAGTTTAGTAATTAGATATACCAGTATAATATAGTATATTATGTATGATTCGTTCTTACAGTAGAGTTTATAGAATTCTTAGAATAATCGGTCGGCCCGATACCAGTCTAGTTATATCTATGGTTTACTTAGGTTAGGTAGGTGTAAACAACTAAACATATGGAAAATACCAAAAAAACTCAACAATATGTAAAGTATCAATTTACTATCAATATAAAATTTACATAGTAAAACTTTGGTATTAACATTTGTGTTGATTCAGAGCGAAATTAAATCGGTCAATAAAAATACTTAAAAAACTTATTAGAAATACCTATTAATGGTCCGTTAACTTACTTTAAGGTATCGGTTTATTCACACAAATATGACAAATTGAGCGTTTGTACAAGTACCATAATATCATAATAAATAATATGTCGCATATCGCATAAGTATTTTTAACTGTTTTCTCAATAACTTTCTTTATTATTTATATTTTTATTATTATAAATCTATTTTACCATACGAACTTACAAACCCAGCTTGAAAGATTCCATCGCAAGATTAGTCTTTGTAACCAGGGAAGGAAAATGTAACAAACAAGGTAAATAAAAGCAATAAGGTGAGACCAGATATTGATTTGATTATTTTAATATTTTTTACCTTTTTCGCCAATTTATAAAAATAAAAATATGCAAGTGGTGGCGTTATGTGAGCGCCGCTGTAAATGAATAATTGCCTATGCCTGTATTGGTTCGTAAATTGAACGGCCTAATAATGTCTCTAAAATTCTCTATTCAAAATTTGTCTTACTATCTAACAGTAGGTACAAATAATTTTGTTAATATATCTAATGAAAGGTAAAGTATACCTTCGGCGTAAATAACAGCAAAAAGTGAATGAGCTACTCATTGTAAGACATTTTTACTCGTATATCTAGGTACGCTATAAAATTAAATATTCTTGAAATAAAAGAGATGTGTCGATCTACATTTTATGCAATACTTTTAAGGTGGCAATAGTGTTAAGAATAAAAATTTACTATGAGCCAAAGTAAATCGTTAAAATATTATTGAAAACTGGGTACACCGCGGCTGAAGTTCAGAAATGTGTATACCGGGAAAGAAATGAAGATACCAGGAAGAGTTATATAAGAAAACTTAGAAAAAAAAAGAAAGAAGAATATAAAAGAACCCCTAGTTGGAAACTAAAAATCAAATCTGAGTCGATAGCACAGGGAAATATTGTACCTACCTATCGATCAATTTCAAAATATAATTAGGCAGCTCATTTCGATTTTGTTTTAATTGTTTTGTTTACTTTAATATAATTATCCTCAATTCGCGACCCTCACGACCTGACCTAAGAACTTCTTTATTGTAAAGTGCGTCAAACGTAGTTAGTCCATCCATGGGGACACTCAGAAAGTTTTGTTATTGAAATAAATAATCAATAATTGCTAATGATTAATCAAAACTCCTACTCCTTTCCCGGTTGTGGGGAGAGACCCGTGGCCAATGGGAAATAAAAAGGGTTGAAGGCAATCAAAAGTAGGTATAGGGACGACGACTACGAGAAGTTCCTCTACATATTCTATATCTATAGGTATTATCTGGTTTTTTAATTATAACTTTTCAATAAAACGTGCACATCTTCCCCTGCAATATTTTGTGTCTTTTGTTTTTTAGGTACCTATAATGGGTAGATACTGTTCTGTTAGTTATGGTAAGTAAGTGCTATTGACTATTGTATGATGCGTGCTTGGTTATTAGCAATGGGAATGGCTTATTTTAGGTACCTATTTTGTCTTTCAGAATGTTTATATTTGGACGGACATTTGAATTTGAACACTTTATTAATGTTAATTATAGTCGTTTTAGACTTGTTTAAAATTTGTATCAAAACTTTCTGAGTATGCTTATGGTACCAAAAGGATTTAAAATGACGTACGTAAAACATTTTCCTATGCCAAATTATGTAAAATAATTAATAGTTATATGAATTATTATAGATCACCGAATTCATTTTAAATTTATTTAATTTAATTTAATGTTTGCTGCAATACATGATTAAGACGTAGGGTTTTAATGTGTCCTGTTGTTTTCATGCTTAAGATACTTCAGATATTACATTTTAAAATGGTAGGTATATACTTTTTAATAACTTCTTATTTTAATTGAAATATTTAGCTACTTGAGTTCAGTTCTTCCTCCGGGGAACAAAATATACCTAATATAATAGCTACTATACGTAATAACAAACTAGCCTACGGATTAAAATTCTAAATTCTTTCAATTTTTCTAAAGAGGTTTTATATTTTTAATTGAAACTTAAAAGGAATGTAACACTACGCTACATTACAACCTACTGATTGCTTTACACATCAATAATACTGTCGTGTTTCTTCTCTTTGAGTTTTTGTTGCATTAGCATCAATTTTTCTTGCATGCGACGAATCTGAAAAAAGGAAAAAAACTTAAATAAATAAATAAATAAAAAATCTACTTAATTATACAGTATAGTAGGTAATTGAAGTATGTAATCAACGTACAGAGTAAGATTTTGAGTAAAATCATTAGGTGGATACTGAAAATAAAGTTATTTCGGAAATAAAAACGAATGTACATATTTCATTGATGTACCTAATATGCAAAAATTGATTAGATTGATCCAGTCCCTAATATTTAATTACCCCTAATTTGAGCACTTAACTAGTGAGACATGGAACCAATTAGTGATGTAATGTAACCTCATATAGGTACGTGGGAAGAGTGAATACTAAATTACCTAGAATTCAAAATGAATAAACTGGCAATATTTAGCATGTTACGTCGGTAAATAACAAAATTAATTTTATATTATTTAAAGTATGCCATTTATAGATTTATAATAATAATAATAAAAAAATATGAGATTTTTATAAAATCTTATATATTTTATGAAGTGTAATTTAAAACCTTATTTAAATATTATTGACTTTCCTACCACGACTACGTGATAGGAAATGCAATACCAGTACTACTGTAATACTACAATATGTATACTACTACAATACTACAATATGTTTTTGCATATTACTATTTTAGAATGATAACAAACATTTTTAAACGTTGGTATACGGTATAAGATACCAACCACGTAATAGGTATTATAATTGTCAATTCACTCCAGAATCCTGATTCTGGGGTCTTGGTAGGAAAGTCAATTATATTAAAATAAGATTTTAAATTAAGAAAAGTAAAAAAAAAAATTTAATAAAGCACAGAAAGAAAAAAAAGTACTGTGCTCATTAGAAATATTTCATATTTTTTTTACCTCTTCATCCTTTTGCAACAGTAGTTTATCCGTTTCGGTTATGACTACTTCGTTGTTGTTGCCCATCGAGTCCCTCTTTAGTTTCCTAGGAAAAAATGTACAAGCTTCATAAAACCGTCCAAAATCCAAATCACCATAATCAACTCTAAGCATCCAGAACAAAAACATTCTTAAAATAGTTTGAAGGAAAAAATTTTGTGAACTTGGCTTTTTAAAGTTTTAAAAAATGAATGATTGTATGGAGGTCAATAATATACCTACCCTCGTTCCCGCATCGCGTGTTGCGATATCTGTGAGATGCATTGCGCGCGGAAATTCTCATAGTGTACGTCTTGAGTCACGTCCTTTAGGTCCTGCATGTGCGTGGATATCAACATCGTTCTTAGCTTTGTGAAGTCGGAATGCCTTGGATTTTCCACTGCGGAAATAAGAATTTTTATTAAAAATGAAGCCGTTGTCAGATGTCTGGTCCGATAAATAAATATGAAAGTTCTTTAAATTTAAGGATACACCATGACATTGTGTGTGTTAAGATGAAAGGAGGGAGCAGAATGAAAACAGATTGATATAGGCCAAACTTTGCGGACGTCGTGGTAGTCGTTCGTTGGAGAAAATATCTTCTCCAAAATACCCTTCGTAATCGCGTCGCTATCGCTACGTACCCGTAATTAACGTTGTGCAGTTTTAAAGTTTTGTAAACATAAAGAAAAATTTGATGAAATTTTTCGGATTCTTATTCGGTGTCGTTATTCACAGGTAATGAATGTAATGTATGCCGACAAAAACAAAGAGCATTGTAGCGCAACGTCCCGTTTCCCACGTTCTACCTGTATCAGCGTTTCACATTGTTAATTTAACGCTTCTACAAACTAACGTACTCGAATCGTATAAAATTGTATAAATGCTTATTTCAATGCCATATATGAGTATATAGCTTATAAGTCATAACATTTGATTCGATTCATTTAAGACAATACCTTCTAGCTATGCTGTTTAGTTTACTCTACTCCAGTTCGGCAAGCGGTAGAATTGGTAGTTCAATAAAAGCCTTCGTAATGGGGACCCACGATATTCGCTCTCAGAGGCCATGTCATTAGGGGCCCGAGTTTGTCAATATGATACTCGTGAAATTGAGTAGTAATCGTCTGTTACTGGCATCTCAATAACCGATTTGACAATTTCAGAAATCTATTAATTTTAAGTTTTTCGACAACCTCGAATACTGGCCACTGAATGGTTTGAATCAACGCAATTCAATTATGAGAACATTGATCTGTTATTGAGGTATCACAATTGCGGTATAATAAGGCTTATAACTGCAAAGTAGCAGAATCAGCAATCAGTTTATTACCTACTCTATGTTCTCTCTACGTACTGTTTTAAGCCAATGTATAAGAAGGAACAAACCGTCGACAATGCCCCAGGGGTACTGGCGGCCGCGGACGCGCTTCCCGCCCACCTCGAGCACGGTGTCGGCCGCGACCACGGCGAATGGCGCCGCCGCCTTCAGCTCGCGATCTTGCTGCTTAAAGTCTTCGTCCTCGTCACTGTCACACTCCGGGAACTGGTATACCTGGTTTGGTAATTCAGTACGATCGGTCAGTTTTCATGTTAAATGCTACCAAGATATAAGGTATTATGGCTCATACTGTTAAAAGAAATAAGATCTTATGTAGAGCCAAACTTCTAACTCTACACACCCTAACTCTACAAGCGCTAACTTCACGTCTAGCTAAATGTTGTAACTAAAAATATCCATCCATTTGCTTCTATAAAATAAAAATAATTTATTCTTTATCGGTCAGGAATAGACTCTTTTAAAACCGTGTCATGCTGATCTTTCACCTCTCAAATTGAGCCGGTTTTGATAAGAAACATTGAGGTCAAAATAATTTATGACACGCGCTAGACGAGATCAAATGATCGAGACAATTATAGAAGCAGCCAGTTTAGGCGTTGCTTTGCGTTGGTAGTAGTTAGTCTGTTACTAGTGGGGACGAAACTACGAAATCCGAAAATGGTAGTACAGCTGTCCTTAGGCACATCACTAGATTTACAAGTTATCCTACTGTAGGGACGGAGACAAGCTCGTTAGAAGAAACTTATTTCTTCACTCACCCTTTTGTTTATGAATAAAAATAAGCAAGAAAGAAAGAATAAGGAATAGCAAACAGTTACAATAACATATAACAACCTGAGCGCTAGGAATGTTTATTATGACTTCGAATCTCTTGTTCTTTCTTTGGAGATCTTAGATTCTGCATGCAATGTTTAACGTTCGCAGTACTATAATATTTATTTTGTAGCCGAAGAATATCTGGACTTCATATTTGAAGATGCACTAAAATTAATTACCTATTTTATCCTATCCTTGCTAATCACGATACTTTTATCTTAAAATCAGATGCAAATTCAAAAATACTGTTAAGAAGGTTGTCTTCCTCTTCTTTTCCCATAATAAAAGTACAAGAAATATAAATATTATAAACAAACTTGTATTTGATGCTCTTCCAGGTCACTGAGTATGCGTGTTTTCAGTTTCTTGACTTCCAGGCCAGTGAGTGAGTCAGCTTTAGCTATAACTACCACTATATTCACTTTACGGTGTAACCTCTTCATCATTTCTAAGTCAACTTGCCGCAAACTGAAAACATAACATAAATTCCGTTGTGGCTCTAAAACGTTAATATCCCAACAAATCAATACTCGCACATTGATAGTTTACGATCAACAGACTGATGTTTTCACATACCATTACTATCAATCAAACGAAGTGTGGCCGCTTTAATACAATTGCTATCAAAACTATTAACACAATGAGATTTTATTGGCCATTATTTGCACTTAATGATAAAATAAATACTACTTTGTTCTCTATTTAACAATTAACAGAAGACAATGAATAGGCATGAATAATTTGAAGGAAAAATTTATTCAAGAAAGTTAGCATTTATACTTATTAAATTTACAATTATAATTATATGTTTCATGATTTCTATATATTTCAAAAATTGACTGTAAAAACGTGTTTATACTTATATAACTGTAGTTTTATAAAGCAACGTTGAGGTACGTTGAGCGTCGACATAGGAAATAGTGTTTAGTTTGGCAGAGGTACCTACTCTCTTTCCTTCTATAGTAGCGCAACACACGTGCGCTTCCTCAACATTGCTTTAAATAGTTTCTTATCACAACGACCCTGGATTCAATCTACTGTCTATTGGGACAGACACGTTCAACTATTATATGAGTAGCACTTCATAGATATCTAGACATTGTTATATTATATACGACTATTGTTTATTCTGTTAACTCTGTAATATCCTGATTCTTGCTCTAGCTGCTGATGGCTAGAGATAGAAGGGAAGTTGAAGCCAATTTCACTAAAAAGGAACAATATAAAAGTTATGTATAATGAATATCCATTTACCTATGAGCCCAAGGTGGCACAAAGTAAAGGCAACAGTGAACTCTATTGTCCTGCATATGTCGTCGATTGAGTCCGCTTTCATCGGTGAAGTATTGTCGAAACTGTTCGTCCACATACGCAGAGCAGACTCTCCACGAGTCCTCACAATTTATTGCGTCTCCAAATCCTGGCGTATCTACTATCGTGAGGCGCAGTTTTACTCCGCGCTCTTCAATTTCCATCGTTTTCTTTTCAATCGTTGTAGTTTTTTCGATTCTATCTGTATAAACATTAAACAACCTTATAGTTGGTAGGTGCTAGAGTAAGCTTGACCACCTACTAAATTATAGGTTATAACTGCCAAGGTTCCACTGCTGCCGTCCTACCGCCTTTAAGCCTCCACGTATGATCTTAGACACGACTTTTCTAGTCTTTGAAGTGTGCCGTGGATGTCCATAGGTAGCAGTGATTACTTAACATCACGTTGGTTGTTCAGGGTGCTCATTTGTTACTAATAAATGAATAACAACATTTTTTATTTGAATCACTTTTACCTTGAACATTTGGGATTTTTCGATTCTTGTAAAGATCTCCTAAAAACAGACTGTTTATGAGAGTCGACTTTCCCAGCCCGGACTCGCCGACAACCATAAGCGTAAAATCGAACCCTCTTTTCACAGACTTGCGGTGTACTTGCTCTGGTAGAGTCGCGAACCCGATGTAGTCTCGTTCCCCGCGGTCGCGTTCTGATGACAATACTTATTCAAATATATTACAAGTTTTTTAATGTATTCATTCAAACTAAGACAATTCTACAATCAAATGGAATTGAATATACATACAGCGTAAGAAAGAGAGCGATTTAAACTATTAGTTTAAGATCGTAGAGTTGAATGTATATAATAAAAATATTCATTAAGCGTTATAAAGTAGACATACGAGTAAATAAAGATTCACGTGTTAGTTACTGTAAGAATTCTGTATATTTATATTATTAAGATGATAATGTGAAAAGTTGATATATTAATTCTCTCAATTTGAGTGACTCTTCCATAGTTCAAATGTCGACAAAGGTAATTGAACTTCAATAAAATGTGGAATTCGACATCCAAAAGAAATCTTACTATTTTATTTGCATAGAAGAAAATTATATAGTTTTCCTTTTGTTAAGTGGCTCCGTCAGAGATAATATTGCAATGCGCGCAACGGCGTGGAACATGACAGGTTCCCTTGGTACCGGCTGTCCAGGGACAGCGGCGCGTGCGCACTCAATATTGAGGACAACTAGCGGAAGTGACAAACGTGCTCATCACGGCTAACACAATTTTATGCTGTTACTATATTTAGGGATAACATGCTAATAGCCTCATACATAAAGTTCATAAAACTTGCAGAGCTACCATTTACTACCGCTACCGAGCTGAGCGGAACGAGTACTTAACACAATATTTTAGAAAAAATTGTTTTCTTGAAACTTAATCTTTCACGGTTTCCAGATACCGTGGACAATAAGGTTACAATAACTTTTAATAAAATTTATTAAATCGCTGTATGATGTATGTTATGGAATTTTTGTTCTTGAAATCTCAAAATTTCCATGAGTACGAGTAGGATTCAATCTCACGACCCTTTCCAGCTGGGCCACTGCGGGTCTTACCAACTGAGGCACAAATTTTTCAACTCAATCGTTTTATCGTAACTTCAGGGTGTAGATTAATATAGTAAATACTGCATAGGTCAGTCTAGACTCGAATAGTCTGCGTTAATAAATCTAGTAGATTTATCCATAATAAATTTTGTCCAGTTTTCGTACTGGAGCAAACCTAGTAAGTTATAAAAAAAATTATTTTTGGTCTTTGAATCTCTCTATAGAAATAATTATTGTCCAAATTGCAGTTAATTCTGCTAATAAGCACTTTTAACGAATCTCATGATAGCTGATTGTTGCTTTATGTTATATTAATTCAGCTGTTTTATTGTGCATAGAATATTAAGGTAAACAAATAAGACAAATCAACTTACGAATTTTGATAACGGTTGTGAACGGTGACTTGTTTTTTTTACATTCGTTGTTTATATCTGATTCTGAACTCGTACTCTTTATGTCCTTATCGCTTAAATTAATGTCTACTATAGCATACGTATCACTCTTCTCCATCATGATTTATTTCAATATTCTTCAGTTTACCTACTTAACAGATTTGATGTGATCTATAGATCGGTACGGATTACAGTTACAGTAACACGAGAATACTTTAGGCTCGATTTTGGGAGTTTCGGAACGGTGGATATATAATTATGTTTTTTTTTAACTTGCACTGTAATAGGAATCTGATATAGGCTAGTAATACACGAAAGATAGTCTTGCGGTGTCGAGGGAGCGTAGCTTGCGAGCGCAGCAGTGTGCGCGCACTACCGGCGCCACGCTCGCTTCAAAACTGTGCGCACTGCGCGTGCACTCCATTGTCAAGCAAAGAGTTGCTTTCCAACGAGCATTACATTGCGACACATTGAATTAGATTAGACTGATAAAATGAAATAACTATTAAACGACCTATCCTAATAAAATTCCTGGACCTGGAACCCAGAGGCTATTGTAAACATTCTAAGTACACTTATTGTATAAAGAATGCTTATTTAATTAACCGAATACAATAGGAATATACATACTTTGTACCTACGTAATTTAAAAATAAGTACCTATATACCTAATTAATTTCGCTAAGATTAAACCACACAACACCTGAGCTGTCTCCTAAACGCCTCTAATAGTTAATTAAGTTAACCAGTTGATTGTAATATGTAGTAAAATACGATCAACAGTAATTGATTACTACGGTCTCTGTAGCTACCCGTTTACAATTTCATGTACTAGGACTACTAGGTAGTACCTACCTAGTTACCGAACCAAAACCTATTTTAGCTGCCTGTAGGGCGTTCCTACTTCTGATCCTTTTGAAGTCTGGTAAAAATTAGTATAGTAGTGGTACCTACTAAATTACGTTAATAGCAAAATAATTTTATTTTACTTCCTTAAAATTATGAAAAGGTTTAGAGGCTGGATCGGTTTTATATAAAAATAGCGTGTTTATTATCGTTCTATTAGAACGACGCGTCGCTGTTTATGGTATATGCAAAATACAAGAAAACCGCCTCACGAACATCATCGGGTTCGTAGGGCGGAATTGCCTGAATTGGGTGTTTATATTTACTTTATTTTAGCTTACTCTGGGTCTTAGCATCGGCGAACGCCTTTAATATATTTATTATAATGCTTCTATGGCTATATAACACAACGTAAGGAATGACTCTATCGTTTTAAGAGTTGTATTTAGTCTATACCTATCTCTTTCTTGCCTTTTCTCGCAGGTCTATGTTCTATGCTAATCAAAAATTTATTGTTGATCGTTTTTACGAATAGCTCAAAGCTTGTTTATGTTAATATAGGAAAAAATATTTAACGTATAGATCAGGATGAATGTGACTCCACCATTCAAGTTCTACTGTTGCTACCAAAGTAAAACTCTATCGATATGCTTGGTAAAATTCAACTTACCAGTCGTCATTTTTTCCAGGATCGATTTCCGATCGGATACCCACCAATTAGCGAAAATTATATTAAATTTTCACATTTTTATTTGGGTAATCATTTTCGCAAATGGCCATGGATTCACGCCGACCCGGGTTAATATTTCGAAATTAAGACATAAATAAACAAATATCAACTAAGTATTTCAGAACTTTTTTTAGCCTAATTTTATAAATGCATCTACTTTATTTAATTTACTTTTAGAATTATTATTGCGCAATTCTTGGTTTCACTTAAACTACATAATAAAATATCACTGCAGCTTGGAATAGAATTATATGCTAACACCGAAACGAGTTTGAAAAACAAAAAATTAGTCGCGCGACACTTAGGAATTATCACGATACTAATCCTAAAAAACTGTATAATCAAAAACTGTAGAAAAATCGAAGAAAAAAAAAATAAAATCACATTGTTTGTGCGCCGTCCTGTGCGTGTTGCGTTACGTAATGTGAGGGTCCCGGAGAGTCGCGCCCTCGAGGGCCCTGCCCGGAGCAGCGCCGGCGTGCGCGCGCCGACCATCGCGCCGCCGGCCGCCCCGCGCTTGGCTTGCGATCGATACTGCTCCCCGTCATCCCCATGCTACCCGGGCTCCCCGCTATAACTAACCCGGCCTTCACCCTTCCCGCGCGCTATTTGCGTTCTTCTTCACTTCTCCGTTGCCCTAGATTAAGCACGTTCTAGCAATTCAAGGTTACAATTTCTTATATTCTTTCTTATATATGCAACATCAAATCGAGATAATGACTCGTATTTTTATCACGTATACGTTACGGTTTGCACGTTCCAAGTGTTACCTATTCATACAGAGCTGCATAGAGTTGACATGGAGCGTACCTCATCATTTTTCAAGTGTTGTTTGAATTTTTTCTCTTTTTGTTTGTAGTCATGTATAAGTTAGGTATAAAGGTATTTACTATTTATTTCTGCTATAGGTATTGTCACATATTTAAAACCATCTAAAATATATAAAATCATCTAAAATATAAGTATTATTATATTATGAAAAGAATACGTTGCAAAATGCTCTACAATTTCTAATAATTTTAGCTTAACATTTTGACAAATCCAAAATTAAATGCACATACGTACATTAGTATGTAACATTCATTACTTTAATGACGCTAAAACAATTCACACTCACAACCCCACACTAGAACACCCGGTGTCGTGAGTGCCATATAGACATTGGACTCGTACATAGACATTTACACAAACACCCAAATCGGTAACAGAAATCTAAATTCATCATTTAAATTTCTGCTCCGAGAATCGAACCCAAGACTCTTCGATTGGCGGACCGCACCGTAACTACTACACACGGGTCTATACCAATATTGGAAACTGCAAATACAGCAATTTCAATAATGCTAAGATAGTAGTATTAAGAAACTCTAAGTCAGATTACGGCCAGATGTAGGATGCATATTTTAGAAGACATCTCAGATTTAAAATAGCTCGCGGATCGAAAAGAAGGATGTGAGACGATTTCTGTAAGGTTTTTGTAAGGTGAGAAATTGCATATTATGCTGCGGTGCACAATTACATTATACGTACATTGAGTAACATTAGATAAAATACGTCTTTCACTGTCATGTATTATCTCAAATTGCACTGCTTTCCACTGCACTGGACCGAATACATTACTTACAGGAAATGACGGCGCCATGCTTCGTGGGAAAGCTGTGCAAAGCAACGTATTAGTAGATGCCCTGTAATATTGTAATCAAGTTTAAAATTTATAACGAGACTAAACTTGTTTATGTTATTACCAACATCAAGAAGGAGTAGGTTCTATTTTTGGGTAAATGTATTTGTTTTTGTTACTATCCGAGGTACAATTGCTTAATCGAATCCGTAATTTTCACCGAGTGATCTACCACCAAACTAGAATGTAAGAATTATAATGTTGAACATAAGAATAACTTTAGATACATATCCATAGGTATGTATGTATATAAAATAAGAGAGTCAATATTTTTTTGACAACAACCGTAACACAATATGGTACAATAAAATTAGGTACCTACCGATCATAAATAAAATTGTTAGCCTGTCCTTGATAAATCTATTTTTGGTAAGAAAAAATATAATTTCACATTCATAACGCCTCCCTCGGGCTGCTATCTGAAGCGGATCTAGTAGACTAAGATAACTTAATAAACAATATTTATTACTCTCTTGATACCCAATATGCCAATTATTTAAAAATATTGAATTAAAAACTGCCTTCTTATATATTTTAAGGAGACCCTTGGCTATCAGAGGGACTGATGGTCATGGTGATAGTGACAATTAACTCTTCTGAAGAGATAACTCATGCAGAATAGTAAAAAGAAGATGTCTATATCAGGAATATCAGGAAAGATGCGCCATCGTGTCATCTGCTGTTTCTCGTCTCGTCAGATTCACTGGGTAACCTAAGAGCTGGAGCTTATGTCGGCCAACAAATAAGATTGGCTATACAGCGAGGTAACCCTGCGAGTATTTTGGGCACACATCCGCAGGACAGTGTCTAATAGCGGGCATCTGAAAGCTAATGGTAGAATAAAATGAATGAAATACTAAAATAAAAGTATGTACTTAGTTATGTATGCTACTCCGTCGACTCTATGTAGAGCGCCATATCAGTAAAAAGTTATATTGAAATGCAATTTTAATTATGTTGACTTGCTAAAATTGAAATGTTGTTTAGTTCAATAGTTTCTACTTATTCTTTCAAATTCTGTCTAAATCCCGAGAGAAGGTACTGATAGTAGCCCCCTACTATATGATTGATTTTTGGTAGAGATACTGAAAAAAAGTAGTACGTATGTACAGATTATTGTTAATTTATTATATTGAAATAGATATTTATCCATTTAAAAATAATAAAGTTCTTACGAGCTTTTCTATTTTTAATGTTCAGTGAATCCGTATCTATTTTTACTAACATCACGAGCACTTACTATTACTAGGCATCCCTGAGGAATAACTTGTATGACCTCGTGTGCTAACTAGTGCGTCCAATCGCTTAAATGGGGCATATAAAAATAAGATCGTTCCACATTATAGTGTAGTAAAAAGTTTTCATTTATGAAATAGTAATATTAAAACATATAGTTTTTCAATGATAGCACTTAAGCATTAATTTCGGCGAGTTGTACAAGTAAACATTATCTCATGCTTTGTGTTTTGTTGTGTGCGTAATTAAAAGCTCAATTATTTAACAATAGAATTTACTATTGAAGTATATCGTTACGTTGTACCTTGTACTATTACGTTTCATCAGATACTGTTTTCTCATATTAAATGTCAGAGTAGGTACTTGAAAAAGAAACTATAGCGGGAAAAGTGCCCGAGACGGAGGCGGGAATGCTACGTCATTGCAAGGAGCATATCGCTTTCACTGGTAAAGTAGATCGTATATCCTGTGGTGCAGGGAGGAAAATGCGCTACACTGAGATTTTCTCGTGGGTGATAAATGAATTAAACCTTATTCCTTGGAATTAGAACCAGTTTTAGAATAGTTGGTGTGAGAGAAAGTACTTTACAGTCGTGTGTTGGTTTGGATGACGCAGATGATGCCGATGCTCATGGTTAACACCAGCGGCTGCACGCCACGGCTGTCAGTACAGTCTCGCTCGTTGGCAGGAAAGGACTTGATGTTCTGTTTTCATTTCTCAGTTCCGAAGTTACGATCTCGCGATCATTTATCACTAATATTAAAAACTAACGTGACCGTACCAAATGAAAACTTTAAGTTTTATTTGTATTTAGCATTGGATACGAGCCTTTTAATTTAACGGTAAGCTATATTTTTCTTTTATTTAGCATATTTCTGATGCCCAACATCCAATTTTTTATAATCTTAAAACTTGTATGAGAACCGGTAGGTATGCCGTTATTCACTCAGAAAAATCGTTATTCGGAGTTTATAACAATATAAATGTCGTTATAGATACTGATGTTTTCAATTTTATTTTAAAGAAACTTAATCACGTAGTTATATGTGCATTTTTATGGGCTTATCATTCATATATAAAACACCCATCATAAAAAGTGTCATCATTATTCTCATCGAGATACACATACCTAGGTACCTTCTACCTACCTATTTATTCAAACCACAGTGTAAAACTTTCACAAAACAAAAAGTGTGCTGCATTGTTTGTCGATTGAACATACGTCGTATGTGCCATGCAACAATGCCGACTCCACTTTTGATTTTTAACTGTTTTATTTTCCTTATTATATTATATGAATTTATAGGGTCGAAAGTAGGACTTACTCTGCTTATTAAATAAACACTATCGTCGTTACATACGTGTCAATCAATATTAGATAATTCTAAGAAAACTTATCTTAATGCTGATGCTGAAACCACTAGGTCTACCATACTCCATAAACATAATTACTGAAACAATTAAACATTATCAATGACTTTAGCGGTTTCTCAATCTTCTTTTTTTTCTCACGATGATACAAAACCATTTAAAAATATTTCTACAACAAAATCAACTTTTTTTAATTGGGTGAATGCAAAGGAAATTCGTGGAAGTTAAGCTGGACCACGGCAAGTTAATGAATATACCAATGATAAATAAAATACCCGGAAGAAAGTAAGTAGGTACTTATTATTATAGAAGCTTGAAAATTCATCAAGTAATCTTAAGCTCCAAATTTTAAAAACGCTATTCTAAGTTACTATTCTAAATCTATGTTATTCTAAGTACTTAGTTACTAGGTACTTACGCTTTTATTAGTTACACCTGTATGTTTGTTTGTACCTATGCATGATAAAGTAGCTGTACGCACTGTTTTCTCTATATCTGTATGTATGTAACGGAAGTATATAAATGGACGGATTGATTAATGAGAAAGGTTTAGGTAATACAATTTATGAAAAACTTTGTATTAACTGCCTGAAATATGGACGGATGACGTAAAAACATACTGACTACTGACATAAATTTATTTAAATATATTATTATGCCGACTGGGAGCTCTTGCGTCGCATACCTAATAGGTACGCAGGGTAGGTCCAAATAAATTTAAAGACATAAAAGTAACTTATGACGGATTTTCGTCATAGCCTAATTATATCTATGTTTTAAGGTGGACTCACGATAGTTAACCGTTTTAGTAGTTTTCAAATTGGGTGTAGGTACTATAGTGTTTTATTTGCTAAGGGGCTTTTACTGACATTGTGTTATCCTTAATTTAATAAATATACCTATTAGAAAATTTTAGAGCAATTTCTGACTTTTTTCTAGACCCGATTTTAAATTTGCTTAATGTAAGCTTATTAATGTACCTAATACGTTTGTGCACAAAAAGATACCATATTACCTGTTACAATATATTAGGCAGTTTTACGACAAAGTAACAAATAAGATATATTTTTAAATATATTATTTTAGTTATGAACAGAAAGAGTATAATTTTTAGCCTGAAAGACGCGCAGCAGCTCTTAGGGTTGGTCCACTGACCCAGTGACCTTCAACGAAGAACCGGTTACATACCAACTGGCAGTTCCAAATTACAAATAACTTTAAAAATCAATCCGAATGCAGTCATTGCACAGCATCGAAGGGCATATTTGTGTCCATCCTTTGATTGTTCGTTAATATTTACCTACTGTTGATGTCCATGGCTTAGGTACCTACTTAGGTATTTATTGAATCATGCTGACAATTACCCCGCATAAGGAAAATAACAAATACCTACGCCAGTTTAAAATAACCATGTCTTACAATCATCTAAAACCCAAGTTGAAAAACCCAAATGTTATAACAAGATAGGTAATCAAATAAAATATATTATGGGAAAAAATTAATGCTTTAGTAGGTATATTAATACCTATCTATATACTTTATTTTATTATTAAAGATACATAATAAGTATATACCTGAATGACAATTGTTTTTTGGTAAATCGTGTTTTTCGGAAATTTAAGATTTCGAGATTCACATCTATAATAATAATAAGCTGATCAGTTTGTCTGATATCTCTTGACCGCGCTAATCTCAGGAACTACTGGACCGATTTGAAAAATTCTTTTGGTGAAAGATAGTCCATTTATCGAGAAAGGCTATAGGTTATCAAGCGTTACGTTGCAATTCTTAACACGGGCGAAACCGGGGGGCACAGCTAGTTATATATATGTAAACAAGAATTGCTCGTTTAAAGGCATAATAGTTAAAATACATATTTATGTTCCCCTAGAAGAGCTCTTTTAGAGTGTTTTTTTATGAACCCCACTTGCTTAATATGTTAATA
>DWQK01000833.1:0-18216 GCA_018231225.1 Noctuana stator
AGACCGAATTGTGCCATCCACACAAAAACCACAAAGAATATAGGTGCTATGATGGTGGAAACACAGCAGTTGCGCACGCAATCCACGGAGCTATCGCAGTCTTCTCTCAGTGTGTCTTTCATTATACCGTTCCAGTTATCGCCCGTTGCTACACGGAATAGGGTCAAAAATGCCATGCCAAAGTTGGCGAAGTGCGCGTGTTCGCCAAGACCTGTAAATAAGCACATAATAATATAAACAATTCAAATTTTTTTATGTCAACCTATTTAAAATCAATCATATTTATACTATACCTTGACAAGGAATTTCGTCCGAACACTCCAATCGTCCAAAGAGTTCCACACCCAATGCCGCAAATATAAAGAATAGTAAAAAAAATAGCAGTCCTAAATTTCCCACCTGCGGCAACGCTTGCATGACTGTATCCAGTAACGCTCGTATACCTTTCGCCATTTTCAATAACTTCAATACTCTCGCTATCCTCAATACTCGCATCACCCTCATTATCGTCGGGTTTATTGGAATTATATTTGTCTCTAGTTCCTCTAACACTATTCCGACTATCGATAAAATGACGATTATCACGTCCAACTGATTCCATTTGTCTTTTAAATAGATTTTAAACCCTAAAGCTACTAATTTCATCACCGCCTCCAGTATGAATACAGCTGTGAAGAAATAATTAAATATTTTCAACGCATACTGCAGTGCCGGTGGCATTCTATAGTATTCTATGGCCATTGTCACTACGTTCAGGCCGATTACTCCAGCTATAGCTAAATCGAAGTACTTAGAAGTTACTACGTTATGTACAAAGAGACGATATTGACAATAATCGGAATAGTACGGTCTTTGATGCATTTCTGAAACAAAGACATTTAATTAATAAAATAGATAATTAAACAATACATAAAAATAAAGTAATATGAGTCAAGGAATTACAGTTGCGCATTGTAGACTTTAGGAATATGTAACTATGCCTACTGTAATTTACATACTACTAAATAACTACTAACTTCGTCTTTTTTTCTCCATCTGCAATGCTCTTTTGGCTGCGCGTCTTACTCTCTCTTCTTTCTCTTGTTCTTCACGGCATCTGTGGAAGTTCTCCACAACCACTCCCACAAACATGTTTAGTACAAAAAACCCCACTAGCAGTATGAACGCGATGAAGTATAACAATCGCCATTCAGAATAATTGATTATTGGCTGAAAAATTAAGATAATAATAGATAAAAGAAGATTAATACTAATAAAATTAAATAAAAGGTAAAATTTTTTTAATCCGACAAATCTGGCATTGAAGATTTTGCCAGTAAATATGTTGTAACATAAAAATGTAATTTGAGGTAGTATACAGTAACTTTGCATCTCTAACATTTCCTAAAGTTTAAATCTTACCTGTTGATCGACGCCTACCGCATCGAGCCCTGTATACATTATATTAACCCAACCATCTCTAGAACTAAGTACGAAGAGAGACATCAGAGCTTTACCGAGATCGTCGAAATTGTACTTCCTGTTCACCCAAACATTGCCTTCGATTGCGAGGCAATCGGTTTTGTTTTTAACACTTTTGATATTAGCACCTTCACAATAGAAGAAAGCTCCTTTAAATAGCTAAAAGAAAAGTTTTCGTTAATTAGGAATTTAAAGATTAGCGATAAGGCAAATATCTTAACGTTGATAATTTCAAGTTACTAAGAAAAAGTGGTGAAATTTTCTTCTTCATAAAAATTATTGCACAAATGCAATTAATCAAAGATAATTGTCTAAAAAAGGAAACAGTTTACCACACATTTGTAAACGATCTACCAAATCGATTGATCCGATCCGATCGATATCAAAAGATCTAACGATTAACTGAAACAATATACCTATTAACTTCAAAAAAGTTGTTACCTGTACGCCCAAAATACCGAATATGATGAAGAATGTACAGCATATAAGTACAATGTTTCCAATAGGTCTTAGTGAAGATAATAACGTTTGGACTACCAGCTTCAGTCCTGGAGCTCGGTTGATAACCCTTAATGGTCGTAATGACCTAAGCAGTCTGAATACCTATATGGTAAGAGAAAATTCAAATACAAATTGACAACAAAGACACGTAAAAAGGAGAAAATACAGTTACAGTTATAATAAGAGAAACGAGTAATGCGAATGCTAAAGGTACAGTCATCTAATTGAATGATTAAGTAGCTATAAAAGTGATCATAAATAAGTTGTAAAAATGAGAATCAAAATGTTCTACAGTATCATTGATTGAAGGTAAGAGAATAGTTGATAAGATCAATATGCTTAACAATAATATGATATTTTAGATAAGAAATGCTTAGACGGTAGAAAGAAAGAAGAAAATAGATAGTTCTAAACAAACTTACCCTGAGAATTCCGAAGATTCGAGGACTGGACTCTGACACCAAAGACATTAGTAAGTCAATAATTGATATAATGACGAGAGAACCATCCATTATATTCCACCCAGAAGTAAAGTATGCCTCGGGACCATAGAACATTCCAGATGCCACTACCTGAGTAAAATATTTTATGTTAAGACTCAATTGATAATTTCAATTTCTAATGAGCATCGAAACGACATCTAAATGACGATTTACGAGTATGTTCGTTATATTATGATGTTAAACACTGTCAGTGAAATATTTGTAACATCAAATTTAATATTAAATAACAATTATGAATTGAATGAAGACCTACTTTCTATAAAAAGAAAAGACAAGAAACATACTTTGAAGTTTTCAAACACAAACTTAAGGCAACACATGCCCTGATTCTAAAAGTCTTGACCACTAGAATAAATGCTTAAGGCTAAGCTATTTTATATTCAAAAGCTTTCACTTCTACGAACTGTGCTAACGCAACGGGTTGTTGAGTGATCAAAAAACTTTTTGGCACCAACTTTTTAATAGATAAGAGAAAATAATAATCATAAAAATAAAATATTAACTGTTATGATTTTCAAATTCTGACCATAATAGAATTTGAAAAGGTTAGAATTTATAAGTCATGAGTAAAGTAACATAATTAAATTTACAAAATTTTTAATACTATAAGGAGTAGGTAAATGTTAATTAAAATAAGATTTATTTACCTTTATAAACATTTCAACAGCAAACACACCAGTAAAGACGTAATTAGCGCAAGACAGAAAAGCTCTTTCTTTAGAGTCTGGTGGAATGTTCGGACGTTCCATGGCTAATGTGATGCAGTTGAGTGCAATAAATAGTAGCACTATGTTGTCAAACCAACTTCTTGTAACCATCCAAGTACACAGTCTTCTAATCCTGGTTCATATCACAAAAGTATGTATTAATCCCACAAAGCACTTTTAAATAAATAAACGCAAACATCACTCCAATCAATCAATCTGCATTGAAGCAACGTGGTGGAGTATGCTTCAGACCTTTCTCGGTTGTGGGGAGAGACCCGTGCCCAGCAGTGGGACCAAAAGGGGTTGAAGGCAAACGCAAACATATACAACGACTATTTGATAATTCACGTCACATCGAATTGTCGCATTACCGCGTTTGTCGTTCACCAGGGACAACGGGCATCTAATTTATTATGTACTAGCGACCCGCCCTGGCTTCGCACAGGTACAATGCTGATACTAAATACACTACAGAAAAACTGTGAACTTTTATACATATAAACCTTCCTCTTCAATCACTCTATCTACTATAAAAACCGCATCAAAATCCGTTGCGTATTTTTAAAGATTTAAGCGTACATAGGGATATAGGGACAGAAAAAGCGACTTTGTTTTATTCTATGTAGTGAAGAGCCATTAAGAGTGATGCATTATTTTATGTATAATTCTAGAACTTTGCTGACTTATCTTACTTGTTATCTGGGGCAAATATATACAGAGAGTAGTCTTCCTTTTCTTTCAGACATCCCGTTGGCTCCATAAACCGGAACAAATCTTTTATTCTGAAGTGTCTTCTGTCAAATCTCGACGAGAATATGCAAATATTGTTGTTTATTGTAACCTGAAAAAGTGTTTCTTTTATGGAAGTCGTTCTAAATTTTCAAATTCGTATGCATTTTGTATTTTTACTTTATTTAACTCGTCTCATTTCATAATAACTACCATTTGAAATAGCTTTATTAAATACGTAAGGTGTAATAAAAAAAAAAAAAATATATTTAAATTCTCACGAATTCAATAGTTTTCCTATTAATCTTTTTGGAGAATTTCTCTTCCCTCAACCAGCATTTCAATTACCAAGCTATTTTTGCTTATGTAGAATAACCAATTTTGCGATTCAAACGATAATTTCACTAATCTGTACATTAAAATGAAAAATACAAACCTCTTCATTGATCTGTTTGATCAACGGTAATGGTCGGTTGTTATGCCGTGTCGACAACGCAGGAGATTCGTTTCGTGATGGTCGCGTTAGCGGTGGTAGTTGAGGCGTCGTTGGACTTAGGTTGCTTGACTTTACTTCTGGCATTGAAGTTGCTATAAATAAATTGTATGAAATGAAACGAAATCGTTTTATTAATTGCTAGGTATTTGAATGCGGTAGGCGTAAGTCAGTTAAATCATTTAGTTCATCGGCTTTAAGTATGATACGGCCCTTTTGGTTTACGATGAACAAATGGAAAAATTTACACTTATTTAAAATCAAATCACCAAACTACGTTTAAATATGTATGGAACACGTAAAAGGTTAAAATTGGGACGATGTTGGGTGAATCCAAAATGTCAGACACTCTATTTTCATCTTCAATTTGTTCACGGATCTTAAATTTGTTCTCTACTTTCATCAAATTAGTGATGGTACCATAATTAAAGAAAATCTACCAACAAACTCAATAAAATACCAAAATGACGAACTTTAAAAGATTTATAGGAATAAAATTTAATTGAGTACATTTTACGGCCTTTAATTTATATTGAGAACTATCCAAGCTTAAAAAACGCTCGGAATAGTTTTATTTTGAGCGTGAAGTATACGGGGAAGGGTTTGCTAACGATACTTCGGAATATTGTGCAGTCATTTATTTCAATTGCTTATTCTAGTGGTACTTCGTGGTAACTTTACCTGTCAAATAATCGTTAGTGAGCGAGAGGCGATGTGGCGGAGGTTTCACTCCGTCGAGTCGAATGGTCGAATCAGATGAGAATCCCTCGGGAGCCTTCCATGAGACCTTCGAACAGTTGATAGCCGAATTATCATAATGAAAACTTGTTTAGCTACATAGATAAAATTGCACGTACGAAAATTGTTATAGCAAATTTAGATTTTAACATTACATTTTATTTTTAAATACAATACGTGTGAAAGTAAATTTGTTTTGATTACACGACTGCCAGATACTATTGAAATGATCTATATTGCTATGTTACATATGATATTAGTTCTGGTGTTTATGTCTGATAAATAGATGCTTTTCACAGAACACACAATGATGAAATAATGTTAACCGCGGCTGTAGACGAAAAGTAAGAAGCAGAATTAGCCCAACTTACATCAGGCAATAATGGTGCAGTATGAGCTGACACTCTTCTTGCCTGCTGTGGGATTACTCTAGGCGCTGGTAGTTGTGATCTCGACCGATTATTTGGCAATTCCGACTGTGTATCATTCTTGATGACCATTGATGAAGACAGCAGAAGCTCGTTTTTACGCAGACTAGAACCTGAACCAAATAGGAAAATGTACAAAAATGTTAATGTTTCTTCATAAAGTAAACAATAATGTAAAGCCCAGACTAACTATTAAATTAAAATTAAGACAATAATAACTCAAACATGATGAAAACATTTAATATAATAATTATGGTATAAGAAATATTGCGTTTATAACTCTAAGTATTGATGAAAAATGTTAGGTTTTGACACAGGCATAAGTTTACTTAATTGTGATGATCATTCAAATGTTAAAGATGAAGTTTCAAATTCCTACAATTTAGTAGAAAGTAAATTACCATTACCGTTACCATTACAAGCACCATGATCTCGCCCGTTATTAAGAACTACAGCATCAGAGTCGGAGCCTGTGCGGTGTTTCTTGCGGCGAAGGCTTGGTCTCGAGATACGCCAGCTGTAACCGCGTTGAACTCTACATTTATCTTCGCCGTTTGGAGTCGGTGTTATTGCAGTAAGGCTTCTGAAATTTATCCCTCATTATTTTTGTGGGAATTTCTTTGTTTTAATAAAATTCTTGTACAACAAAAGTAAATTTGAGATTAAGGAGAAAGTTGAATATAAGTTTGATAATACTATAAAGGTGGTAGGTTCTGAGGATTTGGAAAGTACCTTGACTTACCTGTCGTAAAGAAATATGTTGTGTTTTGGGGGAAAAGCCGGATACAAAACTCCAAGTAAAGTTTATGACAAGCCTGAAAGTTTCTATGTATTTCGAAGAACATACTTACTTCTGCGAACTAAGTAGACTCGATTTGTCGCTGGTATTAAGACAATTATCATCTTTAGCTATTGTTACTTGTAAATTCTTCTCTGGCACTATAGGCGATGGCAGCGATCTCGGCGTAGTAGGTGATGTAGAAGCAGGAGAAGTTATTCTTGTAGGTGGAGGGGCTAAAGTTAAAGGCGGAGGTGCTAAAGACATTGGTGGTAGTCTGGCTTTTTCAGCACCCAACTGTGCCACAGCTGAATGAAGAGTTAACGTGTAGCTATTTGGGGGCTTAAGCAATCCTGGTATACTTGTGCACTGCAAAAGGTAATATAACGAAAGTAATTAAATTAAGAATACATACATTTTGTTAGAAATAATAAGCAAACTGTAATTATACGTACTGATGTCCTATCAATAGAGTCTAAGCTTGATACCATTGACGATCTTTCAAACGTTAAGGCAACTTTAAAGTCTCTGAAAGTAGTTCCGGGTTCTAGGGTAGTGGATGGTGAATCTTGAGGAGTAGCCGCTGTATGAGTTATCATTGGAACTACTGCAGTGTTATCTGCTGAGTTTGTATTGTTTGCTAGCATTTTCGATTCCTAGAAACAGAATAATAATATGAAATATCTTTATTGATCTTTTAAGGGTCTTTTTAATATTTTTAAAGGGTATAATACAAAAAATTATACTTGCAAACTTCTAGAATTCAATTTTAAGCAATACATTTTAATTGTTCTGTATAATGTCAATAACAGATTTTAATGTAAATAAGTTAAAAGTTTTCTGTCCCAGAGAATACTTTGCATATTCAAAAGCAAATAAACAAACCACTTGTCAACCTACATGCAGGTTGTTTTATTTACCGTTGCAATCATTTTAGTACGGAATATTTTGCTTGAGCCCGTATTTACTCAGTTCTTTGTGTATTCGATCGCTTCACTGTCAAAGGAAATGCAAAACTCACCTTTTGTATATTGCATTTGTTTGATTGCGCGCAGTCCTTGCAAAGACTTGGATGATGAGCTGAAGGCTTCGTTTTACGTCGCGATCGTGCCGTTTTGTCTTTGTGACCGTTAATATCGTCTTTTGCGTTAGCTTTCCTGACATCGTCCGCTGAACGCCAGTAGTTCTTTATTTCATTCTATACGAAAAGTAAGTTAGCTTTGTAGGTGGCAGAGCTTACAAAGTTCTCCCGGATTAGTACCATCACTGCCTTCATAACCCATCGTGAAGCAAGCCTTGTAGCAAGTACGTGTTTCGGTTGGGGAATGTTGCTGCCGGACCCCATTATATTTGAGGCAACCATCTCAGTCCTCACGAGTAGCAATGCCTCCACGTATAATCTCAGATAGGACGAGATTTATTGCACGTGGATGTCCATGGCTTGCAGTGACTATATAACATCAGGTGGCTTGCTTCTTTGCTACTCATAAACGATTAAAAAAAATTCGAAATAAGTTTATCCAAACGAAATTGTTTGGACAGCTTAGAATACAATGGTCGGTCACTCGTTCGGAGCCAAATTGTACATAGCGAAAGTTTGGCTAGTCACCAAGTTCCGTATTGAATTTTCCGCAAGAGGTGGCATTTTCCGCCATTTTCTTATACCACGTGCCAACGAAACTAAGTTTTCTATACAATTAGTTATATACTTATCGAAATTACATGGAAGTTGTGGAATAAGCTAACCGTGTCTTTACTGTTATAGGCACCTAATTGACTAAACTATCTTTTGCCAAACTTTTCTTATCCAAGTTTATAGAATATTAAAACGAATTACGCAAGTAATTTTCAACCATGTGGTAACTTTAAATTCCTATTATGTGAAGGCAATAACAAGATACATTTGGTTCAGTAAGTTTGTGGTTGAGAATGCAACATGAAACTTACTTGTGAAAAGCTGTCGCTGGAATGTGAACCGGAATTGGATTCGTCGTACTGTAATTCGTGGTTGTCAGAGAAGCATTCGCTAGACAATTTCGATTTGGCTAATTCTCGTTGCTCGCGTTCCCGTCTTTCATGTCGCTACGAATACATTTGTTGGATAGAAATTTGTTTTAAGGAGGATTAATGACAATTTTAAAATTCATTTTAATTACCTCAGAACTAAACCCTTCAACCAGAATAGCTACAAGTAAATTGAACAGAACATAATTGCCAAAAGTCATAAGTGCCACAAAATACAGCGCGGCCCAATGACTTGTTTTTTCCATACCGTTGAACAATACAACGTTCCAATCTTCTTGGGTCAAAACCTGAAAGTATAGGGCTAATTGAAAATCAAGCTTGCTTTTTCGAGATTTCTAAATACCACAACATGTATGTCGAAAATGAATATCTTTAATAAACAAAATAAGCAAGGTGTGCTGTTTTTGTGTTAAAGTCGTGCTTCCATGTAAAAACTTGGTAAAGTGTCGAATATTATGATAAAATAAATAAAACAAAATAAAATACTTTGTTAGTAAAGAAAGTGTTAGTGTTACAATGTTTATGTATGTACCTGTATAAGTGTAGATACACAAAATACATAATATACAATTTGAAGGGGAACACAGACGGCTATTTGGAGTACACAAGCATAAAGGGTCCAGCTTTTCCTAATACTACGAAGCAAGATGCACTAAATACGGAGCGCTCCTTGTAATGCAGTACTTACTATTAAACAAAATAATCTAACATGGCATGACGAGTTTCTCGTTGGTTCAACTTTTTAGTAATGAAACCGAATAGGCTTCTAATGTCCAGCTATTAGAAGTAGGAACGTATGGTTAAATTTTGCTTGTTAACATAGGTGATGAGCAGGTTTGAGCAGTACGAGAAACACGCGACGTTTAATTCTAAAAGCAAAATCAAAAAGGATCGCAAATAAACCGACTTTACACGTTGGTTAACATTAGTCTCTCAAGGCTTACCTGGAAGACGGTGACGGTAGCCCATAGGATGTTATTAAAATGTTTCCTGTCGCACTCACACTTGGGATGATGTGAAATGATCTCCGGGCAGGTACAGTCTCGCTCGACGCCGTTGTCTTCGACGTACTTGCAAAACTTACCACCGAATAGATACATGCCCAGAATACTGCGCGGCGTGAGTCCGATGAGAAAATGAAAGAAAAACAAAATGCTATGCGCAAACGCCGCGACCGAGTCGTCCTGACGATAATTTGTTACGTACGCGACGGTAACACTGCGATTCTAACATGTTAGAACATAAACTAATTTTACGTAAGTTATTTTAACTATAGTTTGTTTTTTCAATAACAGTGGTTGAATTGTTAATAGTGAACTAATTACTATGTAAATAAATCGTAAAATTAATTTTACTATCGAGTTAATTATTTATCCTGGAAATAATTTTGGAAGCGAAATTAGTGAAGCAGTGTTATCGCCGTAAATACGCTACCACCGATGGTTTGTTAATTATAGTTTATTAATATAATCTAATTATGTAATGAATTTATTACATTTTATTTAGTGCATTTTCCCCAACACAATAATTATCGTGGGTAATTTACATTCGTCTTTAAGTACTGCCTCATTATCTCAGAACAATAAAATGCAATTAAATAAATGAGAGGAGAAAAATAGGTGAAAGAAATGTGCATAAAAGAGACTGAAAGTTTCATTCAGACCGACTCATAGCTTAGTCGTTTAAATGTCATTCCGATTATTCGTAAATGCATCAATTGAGAAATTTAAAGTATCATGTTCATATTAATGCATAAAAAATATAAGGGGAAACGTAATGAAAATGGTTAAAAATTTTAAAAATAAAAGTCAGAAATTGCAGTGTGAAAAGTAGGTATTAGAAATAAGATAATTATTATTGAAGTTAACAAAAGAATAATGCAGATATAGGGTTTTATACGAAACCAGTGAAATTTTATGGAAACCAAATAAACGAAGATAAAGAAATAGATAGAGTAAGTAAGAACTTCACTAATTTCGTAGAAATAGTAATTTAGACAGACCTAAGTAATAAAAGCAGCATGCAAAGTGATAGAGATAGTACTGTTTATACTGAGTATAACTGTAGTAGTGGGAGTTATAGAATCGACGTGGTATTCGCGACTCGGCTCGACCGACCTCAATCTAACCGTCTACTTAACCAAGCTCTCCGACTAATATGTGCTCTCAACTTGTAATGGGTATTACTGTACGACACAACATAATAAAGTGAAAATGGGTCTAGGTGAAGTCGGAGCATTTGTTACGAATGGTTCTAGATTTGTTTACTACGCGGGAACTAGGATAGCGATTACGCGACTGAACGCCTGTTTGACAATGCACAATGCTGCAAGCCTATTCAATCGATCAGTATGACAAGTCAGTTAAATGAAAATACAAAATTCAACAAACTTAAAATGAATCTTGCAACAGAGTGAACGGTCGTCGATTGTGTACTCGCGTGGTTAGTCGATTAGCCGTCACAAGGACAATCATCTGTTAACAGCGATTGTCTTTCTGTCGTGAGTGTTGATACTGCAGACGGACCCGTAGGTAAGCGTTAAGTAGGTAAATGTTGCAAGTTCAGTCTGTTTTGGATTGTCTGTTAGATACTTTATTGAAAATATTGAATACCTGAAACACCGTGACAAAGGCCCACAAGAGCGAATCAAAGTTTTTTCTGTCGCACTCTTGGTCGCCCTCTTCGTCTTTCTCGCAGAATTTGCACCCGAAGAGGTTCATACCGAGGATGCTGAACGTTATCACGCAATATACGATTAGATAACAATACGATAGCTACTGTCCTTTCCATAGATAAAGGAAGAGAAACGATATACAAGAAAGAATACATTTTTATAGGAATAGGTGTAAGGTTTAACTAAGGTGACGAGTAATAGGGTGCAGGTGTAAAATAAACTTAAGTGGACAAAGCACAAAAGCGTGAAAGAAATTATGAATAAAAAGATTTAATACAAGAAGAAGAAGAAGAAGAATAAGTTTGTACAGAGTGTGGATAGTGGTAGTGTGTAGTGGGCAAATGTTGAAGACAGAAGTGGGTAACAAATAAGAATCGAAAACGAAAACAGGGAAATCACTCACAGTTAGACTAGTGCACAGGGTAAAGGGATGCGGGTTACAATTAGGTGGAAATTATTCATATTTAGGAAGAGTCTGCTAAATCATCACTCGTTACGAAAAATTTGAAGATAGACCAATCAATAATAATAGAATGTTTTGGAGTGTAGGCTACTTGATTACTACAAAGTAATGATTTCTCAAAGTTACTTAAAAAAGAAAGATTGATAATTTCGAAATTACGTGTAAGCTAAGACTTATAAATTGTCACGCGATTTGAAAAATGATGTCAGAAAGAAAATGAAGAAGATTTTTTTGAAAGCAGTCAAATAATGAATTTTAAATTATAGTCATATTGTTTTCGTTTTTTTTTTTAATAAAATAAATTGTAAACAAAAAATAAGTAAAAAACAAATTCGTCGGAAAGAAGACCACAGAAAAATAAATTTAAGGTAAAAGCTTCAGTTAACAGGCAACATTTTATGTTTAGTTAGGTACTTTTTGTCATTTTTTAAATATCATTTCTTTATTGACATGCAATTTATATCTTTTTTATATTCAAACTTCGGTGGTGTGTTATGCATCAAAACAAAACAAACAAAAATATTTTCAACACACTCTCAGATCATAATATACTCTTACTTATGATTATATTTCTTATGCTTTAACAAAATCTGACAAATAATTACCTGAATATAAAAATAAAAAGTACTAGTAGAGAAAAAAACACAGCTACGTTGTCCATTGTCCGCAGCATGACGAAGAGTTGTCGTCTCAAGTTAGGCATGAATCGTACCAACTTTAGTATGCGCAGGAGTCGAAATGTGCGCAATACTGACAGCCCTGAACCTCCAGCTAAATCCTTGTCGCTTCTTAGACTCTGTGCTAATTCGAATGCACTGTGTAGAGACCATAAAGTCATTAAAATCAAAATGATAAAAGTATTAAATAAAAAAAAACCGTAAACCGTTTCTTTGTTTTGGTCAAACCATTCAAAAGTAAAACATTATGAGTACATAGGTTCATAAAGACATCACTCATAAAATATCTAAAGTGTATTATTCCTTGTCCATTAGAACGTCAAGAGATGGGACCTCGATTTTCGAAAATAACGACTTCTAACACTTGAAAGTTTAACATTTTCTTACTTAAATTTTAAACAAAAGACTAAATTGAAATAATAACTTTCACTTGCCTTAAAATTACAATAACACCATCGAAAACGTTGAATCCATTCGCAATGTATCTAAAGGGACCTTCAGCAATGATCTTTAGTACCATTTCTACAGCAAATATAGCTGAGAACACGACATTACTAATTTCGACAATAACTGTGAGTTCTTCAGGCTGATTGTGGTATTCAATACCCATAGAGAGGGTATTAATAAGAATGGCTAATAGTATACCTGAAATGAAAAATGATTTAATAAAAACGTAAGTGATACGTAAAGTTTCAATTCTTGTTCATAGCAATACCTTGTTGAAAATACTTGTGATCAGCTATTTGCTTAATGTTTTTCCTCAGTAATGACAGTAGCTTAGATATTCGTTGAAAGAACTGTGAGCACGTGTTAGAGAATCGACCTTTTCTTGTTTCTTTTGCTGCTGCCTCTGCTAGTATTAAATCTACACAGCATGAAAAATCTTCTATTTCTACAATCTGCAACAATTTATTCATTTGTCAGATAATGAATTAATTAAATTAAACTACGTTATTAAATCAAAAGCTGAAACAAAGAGCTAAAACAGAAATCTTTTAAACTGACTATGCTAACTATAAATTAAATTGGATTATTTTGTGCATTGATACCCACACATGTATTTATATTTATTGTAAGACTATAGTTTGTTTTGTTTTGTATTAATCTAGCTATGGTTATATTAATAATAACTACATTTTGGCCTATATCATACTATACCTTGGTATCAGACTTTTCCTCTCCAGCTCTCTTGCTAATTCCTTTAGTAAGCTCTTCGAAAAAGGAGTCTAAAGCGACTTGACCGGTGGGTAAAGCTGCCGAAAGCGCCCCTGAGAGCGCCAACAACTCCTGGCAGGACATAGTGCCGCCGGCCGCTGCCCTCTCCTCGACAGTGTCGCCTGCCGGCAGGTCGAACTCTACGCCCCCAAATAAGTGTCACTACAGTGCAATCCCACGTATTTCATTTGCATTACCGCTAACCACCTTAAAAGTATCTGCTTCTTTTATGTAATCAGTTTTAGTAACAATCTGTTTACGATTGTTATGGTCTGTGATACCAATTGGTGATACTTTCAAGGTTAACATCAATAGGTTTAAAACAAACATTGAATTTAGATATCATGAAAAACAATCTTTAAAAGCTAAAGAAATTGTACTATCCTATGCTGTAAAGGTGGAAGGCAGAAATCTAGATAGTTTCAGTGATGCCTAGACATAGGAAAGTGTCTATAGAAGGGTAGTAGAACATTACAAGTTACAACAAGATTAGATTGCGCATGCCCGTCTAATAGCGCGCCTAGATCTACTGTCTCTAGACTCACCACTTTGGCTCTTTAGCCAGTCACGTTGGCACAATGAATCTATAAATATTGAGGCAAATGTTTAGATATTCCGATTGAAATGCATTTAATAGAGTATCCGCAAGAATTGTTCAAGATTAAGCAAGATTCAGAACGTGTTAAAAGTTTGAATCCAGGGTGCGATGAATTAGATTAAAATGATAGTTATAGTCAAGAGAATTGCGTTTTGAATGAGAATTTATTTATTTTCATCTGCATTGGGGATAAGGTTTGAATTATGTTATTACCTGTTTGGGTCATCTTTTCAGACGAACATACGTTATGTGGATGTGCTACGTGAGGCGCGTTTGGTGCATGTAGTAGAACCGTATCGCTGAACATCACAGAAGAACGACGTCTTGCAAGTGAAGGTGGTGAAAGCAACGAAAGGTTGGATGCATTCTGTGTAGTAAAAAATGTGCTTATTGTTAAAATTGGGACTGTGAATATGACAACTATGTTATTGGACAACGAAATTTTGAACTTATTATTTCTAGACGAAGTGTTAGGTAGCTTTTGAATTTAAAAAATCACAATTAAACAAAAATTTATAAGATATGTACTACCTACAAATGCTGTATTACTTATTTTTAAAAAATTAGAACAGGAAATCATAATAAGAGAAAAATAAAAATTCTAGACTGCTTTATTTTGGTGGCTAATACTTAGATCCTTATAAAAAAATTAAAAAGATCCATATTATTATGTATTCAAAGATAAACACAAACTTTATAAGGGTGTTAAAAAAAAAAGATAATATATATCGTACTTTCAATAACACTGAAAATGTATTTAGGTAAATATAAGCTTAAATTAAATATTTGCTTTTTGTCGAATTTAAAATGAATACACAAGTTAAATTGAAACGTTCCATTTTAACCATAAGAAATAAAAAACAAATTTGTATAGTTAATTTAATTACATTTACATACATTAATTTCATATTTTATTTAAAAGTCGAGATGTATTTTTAATTTATCTACTATTTTTTTTAAATGTTAGTCTTTCTTGTTCTTGACTTGTTATATCATTGTTTAATTGTACAATTGACAACAATTTTAAACTCTTCGTTCTTTCGTTCTTTTCGTTTACAGTTCAAAACGTGGAATTAAATTTTAATTCTTTTTGTTCCATTTATTATTAGCAAAATTTCATTTACTGTTTTATACTTCTTTAAACATCAGAATCTGTGTGTATAAAATTTTTAATCAAAAAAACATCGATATTCAACGTTGGTTAAGAACGTTCTACGAGTAGGTACAGTACATTACAGTAACATTACCTCAAGGTCAGCGGCTGAGAGCGAGGGAACGCGCAACAGGCTGGGTCGGCTGAGGGGCTCCTCGATCCCCTCGTCCCCTTTTCCCTACAACAATACGGTGAACTAACTTATGAGAATACTTTGCTACCTATATCTTAAGGCTATTGTTTTAGTTGTGGTAACTAAGTTTATTAATTTATTTTGCAGGTTGACTTTGTGTGATCGGAGTCGCAATAATGCCACACTGATATTTATGGTTAACCAATTATAATTATTGTGTTTCTGCCTGAAAGGTTCCGGGCTAAGTACGCATATGTTATACACATACAATACATTTTACTTGTTACTTGGTTTTAGTATAACATTGGATCTAAATGTAGCTGGGCTGCAGTCGCCAGCTTTTGTTTTATAGTGAAAAAAACAATGACTGAGTGTATAGAACTGAATAGATTTTAAATTGACTGGGGAACTCTTTTATAATTAATATTTAAATTTATCGTGTCAATAGCTTTTGTCTCACCATCGTTAATTTTCATAATTCATAGTTGAGTGAAGTAACTTAGAAGTTAACTTTTCTTGATAAGGCTAACTTTAGTCTCTTGAGCGATTTCAAATATTAATTCAGTCTGTAAAACAGTCTGAATTTGACGTCAAACGAACCGGATAATTTCTAATCTAATTACAAATAAAATATACCATTAATCGGTTCTTGGAAAAATTGCTCAATCTGCAACAATCTATTTCACGGAGCGTTCTTAATCGTGGTATTCAATGTCTGAAGGATCACACTTAAGGAAAAAGGGTATTAGGAAAAGATTTATCACAATCTGGTTTATTTATTGGCTCAGGCAACCTTATTTCTCAATTCTATTACAGGTATTTAATTTATCTTTATGATCATGTCGTTTTATAGTATCATTTTTTATTAGTGGGTGAAATATAATTTCGGTATAGCAGTTGTCTGAATACCTGATTTTTTGGATAGTTTTATTACCTGTGGGTGCATCTTTGGACAGCAGGGATGGTGTTGCTTAGGCCTGTTTGCTGGAAGCTGTAGTGTCTCACGACTTTGCCATCGGAATTGAGCTCTTTGGTGATATCGATATACCCTAAAAAAAAATTCATTTTATTTGCATTACATTGAGATAGCTGTTAACAGATTGTTTTTATCTTTATAAGTTCTGCTAAGTAAAATCTAAAGTAAAAAAGAAATAGAAAAGTCGATATCAGAACTATATTAAGCTTATTAATGAGAATTGAATAACACTATATTACCCACGGTGACACTAGGTATATTATCTATCTACCTAAAAATGTGAGTAACAAAACAATTGGGCTGACCTAATTTTTTTCGCCATTCGTCTTTTAAATCTTCTATACAAATGAGCAACATATTTAACTATTTCTGCGTAACAAGTGGCAGGTTCGCTGTTATTAGTAGAGGAAGCCAATGTCGACGACGATGTAAAGCGGGCCCGCTCGGCACGCATTCGTTCCATTTCACGCTTCTTAGTCTCACTAAACTGCGTCGCTATGACGACCAGACATAGGTTGATCATAAAAAATGATCCGATCTGAAAATGTTAATGACTTTTAAAGCAAAACTCCAGAAACGTCGTAAATTTTTTAAATTAACTGCAACTATTGTCTTCATCCCTTTTTTATGTCTCAATGCTAAGCACGGGACTCTTCCCACAATCGGGGAAGGATGGAGCATACTCTCCACGCTGCTCCAATGCGGATTGGTGAAGATACGGGTTAGTTGCTAACCCGTGTCAAACCGCCCAAAAGGCCTCCAACCAGGTTTAACGACTATCTATTAATAACAACGGAGAGCGATGGCTTAAAGTGACCTTAGAAGCACGGAAGCGTGTATGAAATTTGCCACTAGCGGTCATCCATCCGAGTCTCGAGAATTGCAATTACTGTTGCTGGTTTAAAAGTAAAATATGTGAAACCACTTACAACAATCAAAAGCACAAAGTAGATCCAGTCCCAAAAGCTGTGTGCGTCTTGAACGTAATACATAATATCCGTCCAACCTTCAAGAGATATTACCTAAAAAGTTGGAGAAAATTTAAATTAAGCAGTCGCCATTAAGAATGCTGTTAATTTTACATACATTTTTAACAAAAATGAATGAATACTTACTAAAAATATGGCCACCCAGGCAAGACCGATATTGTCGAAGGAAATTGTTCCTTGAAATGGATTTGGACCTCGCTGGGTACAATTTGTATAATATTGGTTCCAGTTGACACAGGAAGTATTTGTTGGATTGTTATACGAGAACGGTTTGGCCGTCTCATTACAGACCAGGGGCCCGTAGCGGTACGGTGGGAAATCTCCGCATAGATGCATTCCACTATCTTCAGGAGTAGTGCAAATATAATCCAGCTCTTTGGAGAATTCGTAGTGTAACGATATGCTGTACGATACAGAGTAAAATGTGAATTAGTATCTTTAAAAGGATTTACGAAAGCTTTCTGAAGACTTCAGAGTTCACTGGATCCAATATGAATGAGTCTATGGATGACAATTATTTGTAATAATTCCAACTCAAAAGACAAAGTCAAGTTGATACTCGATTATTATACATTAATGTTTGCTAGTTAGGTTGTTAGGAAAAAATTTTTGATAGTTGTTACGTGACTTAGTATTGTGACATTGTATTATTTTGATTCTTGGTTCATGTTAAAGCATGTTAAGTTAAAACATAAAGACGTCCTAATGGATTATAAAGTATTTACTTATTGATAAAACATCAAGATGTTTGAGAAAGTTCAGGTATCTACGACAAACAGAGGCGGTACGTCGCTAAAATTGAGGTCTAAGTAGCCATTCAGCGATTTAATTAAAACAGGCACCGTTACCATTCATGCGATTAATGGGATTATTTCAACGAATCTCTACGACGTTCTCATGCAAACAATGAAAGCCCAGGGGAAGAGTTAGAGGGGAGATAATTCGTGAATGAGTTAGTGCCGATAAAGGAGTATT
>DWQK01000834.1:0-18200 GCA_018231225.1 Noctuana stator
CGCCGCTGCGTGCTCCCATCTGAAATCATTTCATACAGCTTTATTACATAACACTTTAATCATAACTGCGACGTAAATGAAACTCCAAGATCGTGGAAATCAAATGGGTTTCACATTATGTCTATCACGATACGGCAATCAATTACCAATCATATCTCATTATCTCAATAAATCTTGCGCTTGAGATTAAAAAGAACTACCTAATCATTGATATTTTATGTACGAGTAGGTATATTGTAAGTTGTTTATGCTTGCAAAACTTGGAACAAGTACAGTACGAGCAAATGCTTTCAAGCTATTCAATTCAGTTCAGCTCGTAGATTCCTTGGTAATAAAACTGTATTTATAGGTAACATTAATCTCATTGAAGTATAGGTAGATGACAGATCAAAGGCTAAGAAGTTAATTATACGTCACATAAAATGCCAATTAAAATTAGTATTATTTATAAGCATTTTATGAAAGGAATTTTGTCCATAGGTATACACTATCGAGGTGCATACTTATGCATAAAATTACTTCTTTCCTTTTAATAATTTGACACGATTTCTTTAAAAATCTAAAACAACAAAGACAATTAATTTATGAATTATACGTATCTACACCGGTGTTCTATACAGGTGCAATCAGGTGCATCTGGTACTATAGAAACAGGTTCACAGCGAAACAAAATAGAGCAATTATGTTTGGTTTGGATATCAAAAACTTTAAACTGATATCTATAGTACTTTACATTAAACACTCACAAAGTTTTTTGATATCTGTAATAGTTATGGAATAATCGCCTGTGCACACTTAACGATTAGACCCGGTATACTTACGAGTAGCTTTAACGGAACTTCGTGGTACCGTCCATGATATTTATAATTTTGCAATTTGTATGGAAGTACAAGTATTGAACTTTATTTATTTCATCATCATTATTATCATTATCAACCCATCGCGATCTTATTGCTGGGCAATAGGCAAAGAAGTTTCGGTCACCATTTATTTCTTAATCAAATCCTGTTAAAGTGTTTAAAAAAACAAAGAGTGACATTCGGTATCATTTTTGTAGCAAATAAAGTTGTTAATATAGTTTATTTGCCAACAGCTAGCATACCTGAGGAATTGTTTACGTAAAACTTGTGCGCATTTGAACATTAAAATTTCTTGTTTATGCTGGGTACCTACCTATTCAACATCTTTAATTTTTTCTTTTACCTATATTAATAGTTATTTATTTATTTGACTTTATTGTAAAAACAAATTTAAATAAAGGATGCAAAAGGCGAACTTCATGCCACAATGTTTTCTCTGCCAGTCAATCTGTAGTGCTGCTGAGAGTAGTGCAGAGTTGAGGTAGATAATTACATTGCAAATACATTTTATAAAACAACAAAATAGATATACCTACCTAACTACAATTTATCATATATTATTATTTGATGCTGAGAGATGTTGAAAATATCAAATAAATATTGTGTGTTTATGCAGACATGTTTGAGTTCATTGGTTATCATAAAACAATTGTTTTTCTTAATTATATAGATAGCTAATAATTTACCACATAATATGTCGCAAAAGTGTTTTGTTAATTGAAAAATTGTCCAAAACCCATAGCGAGCTCGTGCTACCTTTGCAAACATTAGATTAATCTCGTAACGTTTGTTACAAAGCTGCCTAAAAATCAAAGGATTTAAAACATTTAAGGGTATTAAAGGCTTCGTGGAAACAGGCTGAGAGAAACAGGCACGTGTCACCTGATGCTCCGTTTGTTTATACTGTTTTTTATACCCGTGGATTTATTACTGGACAAACGAATTAACCTCCCTATATAATACTTTTCACATATCTAGTAGGTACGGAGTTTTTATAATAAAAGGAATATATTATGAATATAATTACGTTATAAAAAGAATGAAAAGTATGTATTCCATCACAGTCTACAACATAAAAGTATATAGGTAGTTAAAATAGGAAAAGAAAAAAAGAGTTTTAAAGTAAAACACAAAAAAATCCCTCTGCCTACGTCATAGAGTTTATATTAGCACTTAAAATGGGTATAAAATGTACTGTTACCAGTAGATACACACTTTCTATTGCTAGAACTTTTCCATATTATTCATCCTGTTTATTATATTATCCGAACATTAAATTGAATAAGCTAAAGCTAGCATCCCCGCTACATTACGTGTAATACATTGTTCTTCATACATAATATGGTCATTTTTATATCAACAAATGAAATGTGAAGGTGGCGGCGAGTCAGACGCGGGCAACTTCACGCGTTTATCATTTTTATTGCACCCGCAAACAGCATACCAAACGATACCACTGTTCTGAGACGGCAGTTAGAGACGAACGACTGCGGTTCATGAAATATACGACGTTGTACAGATAAAAAGTTGAAATGCCAATAAAATAATGGCAACCTTCCAAGGTGATGTAAAATAATAATTAATGACTAACGCCCTAAGAACGTTTTCTGGCACGAAAAACGAGAATAGTAATTTCCTAAATACTTGTAAGTATATATTTTGCTTGTTGATTATATTAAGTATACGACTTAAGTAATTCTTTAATAAAGTAATTCTTTACTTTATTAAAATAATATTTTACTTTATTAAAGTAATTCTTTAGTAACAAATACTCCCAAACCTCGCTTTAATTTTAATGTTATTGTTTTATTAAATGTACAATGAAAAATAGTTTAAACGTACAGTAGGTACATTGGGTTCAAACTTCAGACTAAGTAAAGCAAAATTTGCATCAAAAGTTGCTGTATTACAAACGAGGTAGGTACTTTTCCCGGGAACGATGCTTTTATAGACTATATTTGCTTTGTACGTGTTTAAAAGGGGACAGCCAACCGTTCCATATTTTAAGTAGGTAAGTAAGTACATGATTAGGAGCGAAGCATAACAAAACTGTTCCAACATTTTCATAGCTTAAAGGCCTCTTTGCGTCACGTCATTATAATAGCTGAGCTTTTATGGTTGTTGGTGGAACTTTTTCAACGCGCCCGGTATCGAAGTTGGCGTTTAAAGCTTACGGTTTTTTGTTCTTTTAATATAGCCAAGCGCTTTTGTAACGCGGCTTGCGAGCAACACTGGTGTTTTTCTAGTCCCAGGTCTCCTGTTCGGTGCAGCTCACTTCATATTTTATAAAGAAATTTCATACTTTTACTAATTAAATTTGAACGCAGCACACTTTCCGACTTCAATTAAGTTTTTTAACGCCTTTGTGTTCGTTGCACGAGCACTATCAGTTGCTGGTTAATTATTTACATAAAAAATTAATTTCGAGGTACAAAATACATACTTAATATTGTTTGGTAATGATATTTTACCACACGCTAAATCATGAGAACATAATCTCTCAGGTTTTTCAATGTTAAGTAGCCATTGTAGTACGATTTCTGTTTGAAATTAGTTATCTACAATCGTTTTATGTGAGTAATGTGCAGATGTGCAGTTTTGACAGCAAATGGACTATGACGAAGGGATTACCGGAATGAAGAGAGGTAATTATGATTGCAAATGGCAAAGTATTGATAAGATGTTCGCGAAAACAATAAGAAAAAATTCGTCACAGTCTTTTTGCGTCAGTGTTTCGGTAACGTTCTGACGTAAGGTGTACTTCGACACAATTGTCTTAATGGTGCTAACTCGTACTACATTAAGGTAACGTTATAGTAAAGGAGATAAATGTATTCAATATTACTTTTACCCTATAATCTGGTAAAAGATATTTAAGGCTCTAACGATTGGAGAAGTTTCATTTTTGCTCTATTTTAGTTTAATTGCAGATATGTGAGTTGATATAATCACTTATAGCATACATAATTATATACAAATAACCATTAATAGTCTAAGATCACATACCGAAGTAGATGTTCTCACAGATGTAGACTTTTCATATCAACTTCTTCCTATCGCCTCATCTCAGACTTCTTTGTTACGAGTGTGACAAACGAATGCATAAATGACAAGTCATTACATTGTAGGGTCACAAATGTAACATCAAACATCAACTACGTGTCACAGCCACTTTCGCCAAACATATTCGACGCTCGAGCATACTTGTTATAAAATTCAAAAGTAAAAGTGTAACTGACGAAAGCCGTTTCTAACTAGCATAATTTTATGAGTGTGACAAATGCGTCTTTGTTACAAAAATGTGTATCGTATTTGTACCAACCGCCCAAGGTGCTTTTGGAAATTGAACACGTTGTTTCCACTTTTCCAATAGAACAATAACATGTTACACAACATTTGGACTTATCGAGTATTGTTTAAGTTACAAATGCTCTAAAAACATAAACAATAGATAGTTATAAGGGCAGAAAAAGTAGTTTATTTTGTTATCTGTAAAGGAAGCAGACTATACCGACAGGAGAAGTACCACAATGAAAAAATGTATTATGGTTATGCTTCGAAAGCAAGTTTTTACATGCTCGTTTTGCAACTTATCTATACTAATATATAAAGCTGAAGAGTTTGTTTGTTTTCTTGAACGTGCTAATCTCTGGAACTACAAGTCGGATTTGAAAAATTCTTTGTGTGTCTGATAGCTACATTAATGAGGAAGTTTATAGGCTATCAAGCGGTACGTCACATTTCCTAAAGCGGGTGAAACCGCGTGACACAGCTAGTTTTCTATATGAATCAAGTACAAAATTATGTACGCGTAGATACGTTTAAATCATTACATTCCACTTAGATCACTAAGTATATCAATAAAAAAGACTGTAGTTACGTAGGTATTTATTAACTCAAATTAGTTTAATTATCCATTAAGTATAATCATGCGTATAATCAATTTATGCATTAGATAATTTCTAACCGCGCCGCGTTAAGACTACGCGCTACGCTTTATACATGATTTATAAAGTGCAGTGCACTTTCGAATGACTGTCATTATAATAATATTTTATGTCACAATTATAAATCGTAACAGCGTAATTTGCGGCTAGACAGCAACAAATTTGACGGAATAATTGGTGTTCTTGGCTCGTGCTATCTAGCCTTTAAAAAAATAGAAAATTGACCTTCATGGTCAGTGATCATACTTAAATCTGACTCTGTTTCTATTTAACAACGATTTCATTGCTCAGGAAAGGGAAGTGACGATATAAAAAATAGCATGTTCCGTTCAAGGTGCTGAATTATTGCTCTCAATATGATATTAGGGAGAATAATCGTATGCAATTATTGCGTGGGTAGATATTAGTATCATATTATACAAATTTAACATGCACTCAACATGCATCTTAAGACTCGTTGCTATGATTAGCCTCAAACTAAAGTTACTAGTGACCATGCAAGCTCTAGCAATAAAAATACAAATTATCTATTGTTACTAGATATCTACCCATAATTCAAATGTATTTTGAAGGTCCTAAACCAAATTCACTATATTTTTTATTGCATAATCTTGCGATTGGTTATTTGTATACGGAATTAATATAAATACCTATATTTAAGCGCAAACTAAATGCATTGCATTATTTAATGTATTTGCAAAGCATTTAGTGATTAAATTTTATCTTCGCTCGTCTACTCCACATTAACTATTCTTACATTATCTATCCCAAATCGCAAACTCCTCCGACAGCCGTAAAGGTGCATAAAACGTATCAAAAAATATCTCTCCACGTTTTATTAAATAGATGTAAAACGACCAATGTTTTCAAGCTGAATTTCTCGGGTACACAAAAGATTTTCTCATTTACTGCCTGTCTAAAGAGAAAATGCGACGCAACGTTAACCTTAACAAGGTTGTTGTAAAAAAACCTCTCCTTTTCAGATATTTGAAGTAACAGCAATCGATTTATTAACATAGTGACCGGCCGAAAAAAATTTGGGCGTCTCGCCCGAAATATTTTGTAGGTACGGTCGCACGACTTGTTTTTTTATCACTAAACTATCGACTCGCTAGGTTTCGACACGTATTTCCAAAGCACAGGCACGCGCACGCCCCTTGTACTTTTTCTTGCATCCGTGACTCCCTACTTCGCCAGGTAATTGCTCACGTTAAATTGGACTATAACTTTTAAGTTGCCAAACAGCGAACCGAGAAGTCAATGCCATTTAGTAGAATACGACACGCGGCGCACCACTCTCGTAATTTCGCTAGATATATCAAATTTCGTAAAGTGTTTTATTGCTCCTATTTCACCACTATGAACACGTATATCTGCGAACTTTGGTGTCTTATAACATTAACCTACTTGTAGATTGTTTTATAAAAATGTAGACAAAACATAGTGGTCTTACAGGTTATAAAGAAATGTTGTTATACAGGGATTCCGGTTGCAACTCTATATTGTCAGTGGCGATTTACTTCAGGTTTAGCAGGACTTTTCTCTTATAAAAAATACATTTGTACTTGATAGTCATTTTTATAACATTAACGGGCTGTTCTGTCTTTGCTAAATAATAAAAATAAATTCTGTAATCTAAGAAATAACAGTAATTCCACAGATGTTGTCCCGGACAAAGCCGATGGGTACCGTACGAGCACCTATCTCCTTGAGACATATTCTGTCCAACAATAGACGAAACCCTTCAAAACTCAGTACTGGCATATTGTATAAATACAAATCATGTAGCAATTCGCAAATTTATGAATCCTTCAAAGACGGGCGTACGTAACGACCCTTCAATTTCCCTTTCAGACTGAATCTATTCAGGAAGCGAGAGCATTTCGTTTCGCCTCCGAACTTCCAATCAGAGCCCTCAAAATAAAATACAATATTACGAGTAGGTACATTTAATAGCAAACGAGGTGAATATTAAAATGGTCTTTCGTTGTCGTCGAGAAACGTGATTTGCGTCGAGAAATGTTTGATTTCTTACGCGTGAAATTCTTAATGCGTCTATCAAAAAATACCGAGGTGAGCGGCGATTCGATTTTAAATTGTCAATTGCGCCTATTTATTCGGATGCAATATAATTATTTTAGTACAGTTTAGTTTGAATAGTCATTATAAATTTTAATTATATTACCTGCACTTGCGTTGTGTTACTTACTTGTGTTGTGACCTTAATTACGTTTTGCATTACATCGTCTCCGGAGGTCATGCAGCTAGGCAGCATAATTAACATTACATTCTGTAGACGGGACGTTTCTAGCGTAAAATCTATTTGTCCAACTTTGTTAGGGCGGTCGCGGGGAATTTAGCGGGTCTTTACGGAAAACACCGCTCGTTAAGGCTCGCTTTGTTACGAAGGCTCCACGGCTCTACCCTCCAGGGTAAAAATGTATGAGCACCCCAACTCAACTGCCATATACATCTATGGTATGTATGCTGCATTACATTGAGAATATTATCTTAATGGCAAATAATTAAATATTCAGATAACGTTACTTTAACCGTTAACAATAAAGTAATTGTCGTAAACATGACTCCGTAATTTAACTATAATGAAGACTGTTAAAGGAATGGGGCTGTACCCACCTATAGCCTTTATTTGCACCAAGATTTGGTAAAGAGTTCTAAACGAATATAAAGAGGCACTTGGATTTATTTATATACACGTCATATAATTATTACTTGTGCTTCATGTTACGCATTGCAAAGCTCATTAAAATAAATAAAAAATAAAAAAGTACCTATGTTGTTATTGGTGGTTTACAAGTACAGAACAATTGATGTTGTTATTGTTAGAATAGGGATTGAACATGTGTTCCAGGTTTATACTCGTATATCGTACTAACTTATTACAGATCCAGCAATCACTTTTAAATTCCATCCAGTTTTCTTTGGAAAGAAGCTGAAATTTGCTTAACAGACTCGAGATTGCTCGCCTGGAGGTGCACGATGTCTTTATTAATGCACGGCTCTGGCGACTTTGCATCTCCGTCATTTCTCCCACATTAAACGAGGATCTGTTTATTGCCAGACGGAAACTCTTAGCACATTTCTTTTATTCTCAGCACTATTTTCCACTGCCAGGCCAGAACGCCTTTATACGTGTATTTATTATTGTCTATTGTTTTAAAATTCCATTTGTGTAAAATTGTTTTTGTGGAATGCAAAACCTCTTACAGTTGAAGTGAAACCATACAATTAATTTATCATAATGGATTCCTATAGACATGCATTAACGCCCGCACCAAAAATATAGTCTTGAACTATTTTCAACTATTTTATTAAGTTGCCTTCTTTCTTATTTATAACTTCAAATAATAACTCTTTCGAGTTGCTACGGGACTCACCACTTAAGAATGCGCGCCCGCCGCTGCACAAGGTTTTAATAATGCACGGCGCTGACGCCTTAAACAACTTTAAGGAAACTACCTCCTCTCTGCACCCCTTCCTCCAACCGCGTTAAACAAGAACTGTTTATTGCTCGACGGAAAATTCTACGCGGTTTTCCTTTTTCACTAACTGGACTATTTTCAGCTACTTACGAGTACGTACAAAACACAGTGAAAACTGAAAACGAGTCCAAGAAATGCTTTGTTTGATTCGCAATGATTTTTCTGTTTTCATTTTGTTTTCGTCTATTCCAAAGAGTTTGAGTATTTGTAACAAAAATTAAAAAATTTTCGTTGCAAATTCGCTCATGTAACCAAATATCAAACGAGGTATAAAAAATGTTTGCAGTGTAGATTGGCAAAAACAATTTTCCACTTCTTAAGCTTTTGTTTCACATCGCAGACTCGGTAGGGAGCATACGCGTACAAGCCAGACACCAAATTAAAAATCGTCCATGCGTTGATGTGCGCATGTCTTCTCAGAGCACCTACTCAGCCACCACAAACAACTGCGAACATTTTGAATGAGCTACAATTTGTGAGTATTTTGTAAAAATATTTTGTCATAATCATAACTCTAACAAGATTTTTAACCGAATTCAAAAATGAAGGAGGTTCTAAATTCGACTGTATTTTTATTCTGTGTCGTGAAAGCCTTGGACACACGCAGTTACAAAAAGTAAAGAATTCATTCATAGTAAAAATTGACATGACGTTGACACCTTTCTAATCGCAAAAACCTCTCACCACGAAAAATATTACTAATGTATTTTAATTAACGTACTAACAGATACAATTTAATAAATTTTACATCTCCTTTGAATATTCAACGAAAATTGGTTTGGATTCAGTGTTTATTCTTTGCATAATTAATCCAGAACCATCATGCAAAATTGAATTACTATTAATTACTCTGTTTTTCCGCTTCCTGTAAGAAGCTGCGGCGCACGTTAAGTTTGTTGAAATGATTTATCTTCACCACTAATGAAAATGGTTGGTGTATGTATATTCAAATGAACAGTATTATTGTGGATCGGATGTGTCAGAGGAACAATACACTGAGTTCGGTTAAGACGCCTTTGAGGCTGAACAATAGAGATCATGGCGTGGTGAGAAAGTAAGGTGTTCGCGTACAGCTGGTGGATAAACAATCTTCTGTCAACATCTGCTTAAGGATATACATCTTACTCGTATATATGTGTGTGTTAACAGCGTTTGAGAAGGCACTGTCTAGGCTCTTATTTTTTAGAACGTACCTGAGGATTCAAAGAGCCTCTTAAGCTTATTAAGTGCTCTTGCCATATGAAAAAGTATTTTTTAGACGCATGCCATCCATATTTACCACCAAGAAGTAGTTTATTTTTCTCAGGAAGATGTGGCTAACTAATACTACTCGTAGATAGTATTAAGAAAATGATTGCTGATGGCTTTCATCTTAGAGAAGTTATTTATGTCCTTTCGGACTGCTCTAAGGCTTCCGACGAACTGACCATCTTCATCATCATATATTATATAAATTACTTGTTATAATATATTTATGATACATTGTGTTAGGATATGTACATTTTATATTATTGTTGATAAATTTTATTAGAACCATTACACGTCAAGTTAGAGAGCTCTCAATTATTGACATTCACATACTTTTCAGAAATACCTTTTAACTGTTAGTAAATCTATTTGTGAATAACCGTATTGACAACCAAAGCCAGGCGGTTGAACAATTTCTAATCTTCTTGCAAAATAATTCTAATCTTTTCATAGAAACAACGGTATTTACGAAATTCTGCGTGATTGTACAGGCGCACGTTGCCGTGTCAAACAGATTGGTACGTGCCTCTTAATTTTATAATATTTCTGCTTAAGCCATTAAATGTTTCATCTGTACGTGACGTTTGTAAGATATCGCTTGTATATTTGTAGATAGATTCTACTTTCTAACCGTTATGGTCTCTTTAAACGTTTATTTTGACAACTTATTTCACTTTTACCGCTGAGGTAATAATAGGTGCTAACTTTCAGCAATTTTGTATTCGTAGTACGAATACAAAATTCTCGTGGCTGAAGTGAAGGCTAATTAAGACTATCAAGAGCTGCTATGGAAAGAAATACTTGTTCAAAAGTGGGACATAAAAACACTCCGATAACCTTAATATGCCTTAGTAGCGTAAAAGAACTTATTTACGAGCCATAACAAGTATGCTGCTTAGAAACTATCCCTGACCATAGGCGGCTTGTATCGATGTATGCCAATGAAAATTTAAAGACGATTAAACGCTCCATGCCTTGTACATTTCTTGTTCACAACGTTTTCGAAAGTGAAGGTGGTAGTAAAACGCGTAATGTAATCTCACGTAATAGAAATGATTGGTAGGAGACAATTTTTGTAGTGAATTCAACTGGTATTGAACGAGGCCATGTACTCTCGGTCAGCTCGCCGCAAACTGGTTTCATTATCAAAAGTCAATAACTTTCCGATGCATTCCAAGTCATGGCCAAGACTACGAGAATACGATCTGTGCAAACAAATCAAACATGTAATAAGGGAGATATTTTTATGGGAATCAAACATAGATATATACATCATATACCTTATATACGTATTACTTAACACTTTACTCAAGAGTTTTTCGCTGACACAGCTCTGACTATTTCTCTGCCCTCGGTATATCTGGATCTCACAGTTTTCCTCAGGTCATCAAGCAATAATGCTTTGTGGTCTCATGGAATGAAAGTTCGCTATTGTGAAGTATCCAGCCAGATAAATGGTTTTGAATAAAGTGGAAGTTTTACTTTCTTTAAATCTACCAAATGTTTACTTTCGCTGCGGAGAAGCAGGTATTTTATGCGAATATAACGATAAAGATTATTTATAAATGTGTTTTTGGTACCATTTTAATGAAAGTAGTATCAATTTATTTAATGACTTTATTTCATGTATTTGACTCAGTTATTTAAAATATTAAAAGACTAAAAGTTTATGTCTGAACCTCATGAAACTAAAAAGAATTGAACGCTTTGCTAGACCTGTTTCCGAATATTTCCAACCCACTAAGACACTCATAGTTTAAACCAGCATTTTCATTCAACTGCATAGATTCGAGGAAATCAGGCAGGTGTGCACTAGAATGCAGTTAATGCAGCGAACAAAATCTGCATTATTCATTATAATTCGTTAGGGAATTGATGCAGTTTTATCGTTACCTTACCACTATCACTATAACAGCTAAATATTATAACGATATAATTTTATATTATTATTTAATAATAAATAACGTGTATGATTACCTGTATGATAATGTAATATGATTTGCCTAATAATTTTTTTATATACTGCTATATAACCAAACCAAATTTAATCTATATCAACCAAAGTTTTGAAGTTATCTCATATTATCATTATGATTATGAGTTATTGTTAAATTAGAAAGATAATTATGTTTTTAATATAATAATTAATTAGTTAAGACAATTGTTATACATATGGGTTGTATTTTTAATATCACAATGTACATAAATTATTAAATCAAAAAATAAAGTTTGGTACTTTTATATTACTATTAGGTACCCGATGCAATGTTAAAGTCAAAAGGTCTTTGGTTAAAGATATACTAAGAACCTTGTTATCCGCTCATATATGATAGAAAAGAAAACCAAGTTAAACAATAAAAAATTATTAATTGTAAAATTTTACTTTGAATTCTGAACATGCAAAAAACAGATGATCATCAGATCTGTTATGAGCTTTTTACAAGATTTAATTTAAGAATAGGTACGAGAAATATCAATAGCGCTTAATGACTTGAAGTGATTAAAGATTGAATAAATAGGTATTTCTATCGGTCAGAATGAAGCATTTGTTTTAAATTGTTTACTGTGATATAAAGTATTTAGGTAAATTTGAAACTGATTATAGATTTAAATCCATGTAAAGTTCTAGCAATGTAAGTAGGTAATGTAACGTCGATCTTACCATCAAGCGATTTATTTAAGTGCTCAATTTAAACGAAACTTGATTGCTCATCAAGCCCAACTGTTGCCATACACCGTAATTTTACAAATTAATGTCCTATATTATTAACGAGTATGAGTTTCATTTAATTTAAGCAATTTGATTTCTTGCCATTCCGAAACGATATTTAAATATAATGTTTATGTCTCGACTCTTATAAGTGCGTAAATTTTACTTGATTTAGAACAGGTGTAGGAAGATTGTTATATATTAAATTGAAAGAAAGTATAGAAAGTAATCGAGCTTCTTTCACGCCCATCAATGTTCATTTCAAATGTGAGAAGGATGGTCCAGTGCGTGTTAAAAAAAATTAAACAAAAATATCAATGTGATAATAGATAAAGTAATAACATAGTTATTACTTTATCTATTATAGGTACATCATTTTGAATGGTCCATATAGCCGTACGTACGTACGTGTATTTATGTTTTTGATTACAACCGTACCTACCCTATTTCCACTATTTAATTATTTAGGACAAAATCAATTCTTTAAATAATTAATGTCTTGTTCAAGGTTGATAGGTCGTATTGCCTTTGTTTTTATTCTACATTATATATTACAGGCAATTATAAGCCTCACAAAGAAAACTGCACACTTGACAACTTTTCATTCTTTTTATTGCAATGATTTTTAATAAATAAAACATCACTATATCCCTGTGTATGCTTAAATCTTTAAAACTACGCAACGGATTTCGGATGCGGTTTTTTTTAATAGATAAAGTGATTGAAGAGGAAGGTTTATATGTATAAACGTTCACACATTTTCTGTAGTATATTTAGTATCAGCCTTGCACCCGTGCGAAGCCGGGGCGGGTCGCTAGTTTATAATAAATTGTTTACGTAAAATATAATTCGTCGATAACGAATAGCCAATAGTCAATGAACATAATTAAAAGTATTCGTTAACACTACAAAAAGTTTCTCCACGACTTGATAGAGGATAGTATGATATCATAAGCTATTATGGAAACCCATACAGCTGTCGATTATCACTTTTTATACATATTGGTAGACAAAAAACTACCATTGGATTGAACATAACAACGGTGAGAAAATTGAAAATAAAATAAAATATGATCATTAAAACTTTTTTCAATAACAAAATATTTATGATCGCGCTTAATTTTACTTACGTCACTTTTGTTGTAATTATATCATCATCTACCTGATATTTTCGACATTTTTAAAGGTATTCTAATTCATAAATTTTTATTCATCATAAGGTACAAGTACAGACTAGATGAACGTCAAATAATTCGGTACATCGGCTTAGATGCCCTTTTGGCTAAGGTAGGCCGGGAGAAAAAAGTCGATGGTAAAAAACTCTTGACACTTCTTTAAAATCATGTGTATAAATTACAGGTTATTAACATATTATCCAGTATAGCTTAAGCCTGAACACAATTGAGATTCCGTACGTACATAATAGAACACAGAACTTGTCGAGTCGGCCGAGGGGACCGCCACTAAAAATATAAAACAGCCAAGAAATGAAGCAACAAATCTGCAGTAAGCATTTAGTAATAAAATTTCAATATCAATTTGTTAATTATTATAAAAAGTATCATCGTTGCAAATTCATGCAACCGTTACTAATTTTCGTTTCGTGACTTCCAAGTTCGCTACGAAAAATCCATCTTAATATAAAATTCTGCTTGCTCTTTTGTTTTCTTTCGTTGTTTGAACAGTTTGAAACTTGACGTTTCATAAAAGTAAGGCGAAAAGTTAAGTTGGTTTATTTTGCTACACCGCTAACAAAATAGTTTCACGTCCAATTCAAGGAAATCGTGAACTAAAGCGAACTGATGTAATTGAATTAGCTGACAACAAATAAGTTAACGACAGCGAGTAGAATACGCAAATCATGGTTTACCGTGCCTTATTTTTTTCTGAGTTAATGCCAAATCATACGTCAGGCAAAAGGAGCAAAAACAAATAAATAATATTTCACACTCACAGCCCCACACTAGGATTCCTTGTGTCGTGGGCGCCATGGACACACACAAAGACAAATACACAAACACCCAGACCGGTAACAGACAAATCTAAATTCATCACTTAAACTTCTGCCCATTCATCATTTAAATAGGTACATTACTGTAAGTTACCTAATTTTTACTGAGTTTTATTTGAATACGTCTCTGTGGAAAAAGGTAAAACTAAAATTAGGATATCTTTATCCTAATTTAAGGCTACGTTTTAGCTTTTACGTAGGAACGTAAATAATAATCAATTCTTGAGACCCAACATCAATTCCATTCACTTATAAGCTGTACGGAAACGGTCTCCTATCCTACACAAAGTTATAATAATAACTTGTCAAATCAACTTGTCTGTTAAAAGTTTATTGTAGTAGAATGATAAATGACGAAAAGGCATAAATACAGACCAAACTAAACATTTGTTCGATCGTTTGTCTTTGTTGCTGAATAATTGTTCAAGGAAATAGCTCAACTATTTCCTTTACACACAGTAATTTATTACATGAGTCAGTCGGGACCTTAGAACTTATGGGTGTGGACTGTTGGCCATTAGTTTTGTGGTGCCCTTCATGACATTTTCAGTTACTGTTGTCTGCCTCGGATATTGAAGCCGTCGTAAATATGAACCCCAGTTATGACTCAAAATGCAATCGATCACGACCATTCAACCTTAGCTTGGAGTATGTCACAAGAACTAAGCGGGCCTTACAAATTAACCGTGAAGCATTCCTGAAGGTAAAAGAAACAAAACTTCCATCCATGTACTATACGACTGTGTTTCCCTTACTTATTTCAGAATACTGAATGATAGCCTGGTTCTTCCTTCGTACTTCAAGAACCTAGAACCCAATAGCATAACACGGTTCTTTACAATCGTTGGCCTTAGAAACCTTTAAGAACGTGGGTCAGCTTCAAATTACAATAGAGCAAATTGACCGTTGCCTGTTGGGTTAGGAACCATCACCGTTCATACAAATAATTGTAATTACACATACATAAATGTATTATTATTTATTATTCAAAAAAAACTCACACCACTAAAATGTTTAGGTGAAAACTTAACAAGATTACAATATATAATTCGTAGTAGATTCGTACCTTTACATTACCCAAATCTAATTAAATCCGAAATTAGTGATATTAATACGATATCTAACCTCGCTCTCTCCTTTGCCTTGGACCGTGCATGGTCAGCTAACGACCGCTCACGACTTCGGTCAAGCTTCAAGGTCTCGTTACATAACTCGTTGAGCATTTCGCTACAATAATTGATACCCGACGAAACCTCGTATTGTGTGCCGTCACCTCTTGATCGATAACCAAACAATAAACGAAAAAAAGGTAAACTCGTAAAAACTATGTAGATAAATAAATAAATAATAAATAACGCTTCACACTCACAGCCCCACAGTAGGATTCCCTGTGTCGTAGGTGCCATGGACACACACAAGGACAAATACACAAACACCCAGACCGGTAACAGAAATCTAAATTCATTATTTAAATTTCTGCTCCGTCGGGGATCGAACCCGGGACCCTTCGAATGGTGGACTGGCGTGGTAATCACTACAACATACAGGTCGTCAGATTGGTAGGTAATCGCTAGAGCAATTTTTTTTATATTACTCTTTTAACGGTCAGCTTAAGTAATTTAAATATGCAATGGCTTGCCTAATATGAGGTAATTTTATACAACAGTCATTTCTTAACGCTTATGTCTTTCTTACTTTATATAATTCCACAATATTTTAATAAATAGACACTCGAGATTTCTTATACAGGTTCGGTATTTTCCTTTTGAGGTACGGAACCGTAAGAATGAATCCTACTAATATTATAAATGCGAAAGTTTTTAAGTATAGATGGATAGATGGAAGTTTGTTGCTCTTTCACGTAAAAACTACTGAATGGATTTTAATGAAAATTTACAATAATATAGCTTATACATCAGAATAACACATAAGTTACTGTTTATAAAGATATTGTGTGAATTGCTCGAAATAATAATCCTGCGCGAAAAAAGTCGCGGGCAACAGATAGTTAGCTATAATTACATTGATTATTAATTCGTTTCTTCGGTTTATAAGTTTATTGAAATCTCAGACTTAGTAAAATAAAATTCAAATACAATTTTCACAATCCTTTCGATCTATCGTGACAATCGTGACTCTGTTACTACAGGCTTTAAGTGGTATCCATTCTACACTTGATGTGCATCGTACGGTCTTACTTAGGCATCTCACTGATTTGCGCTATTGTTCGATAATGATCTCAACTTTACATCAAGCTTTTATCTGGATAACTACGATGTAACATCTCCTTTATTTCGCGTATAAATATGGACAGTCATCCCAAATACCAAAGCCTGACACACCTCGCCTTGAATTTCAATACTCATGCTGTGTTTGTTTTCTTTAAGCTTAACCTTCCGAGTAATCTTTTATTGATCTTTAGCAATGATCTTTACCAGTCAATCTGATTGAAACATGCGTAGCAAACCTGTTGTTATTATTAAACAATGGGTCCTTGTTGGAGCAACAACGCCGTGTCTTAAGTATCTGCGGACATTTTGAGTTCATTGTCAATGCGTGACCCTCTGTAGACTAATTGCATGAAAGTATTCGAGTCGATGTGTCTTAACAAATCTTGATAATAGTAATTACTGGTATTAAATACAAAGCTACTGTGTGGAATGAGTAAATAGCCTGTCACAGAGACAATTGTTGAATCGTGCACTTATTACAGACTAGCTTTGCCACGCGGTTTCACCCGCGTTAAGAATAGTAACATAATGATTGATAGCCTATAACCTTCCTCATGAATGTAGCGTAGCTATCATATACAAAAAGAATTTTTCAAATCTGACTTGGAGTTCCAGAGATCAGTGCGTTCAAAGAAACAAATAAACAAACTCTTCAGCTTTGTATATTAGTATAGATAAGAATGCATATCAGTAGCCGGTTCTTGTCAATATTTCGATAACTTTACTGATTATTTGATAACTGCACGGCTTGCGTTGTTAGTTCTATTGAAGATACTGCTTAAATGATCTATAGTTTAGTTCATTAAAGCGGTTAAACTGGTTTGGGACATTTTTATCGGTATGCAGTTATGCACATGTTTAATTTACATACAATTGCTTTGAAACCACGTCGACTAAAGGGCATCTAAAGATTAGTGTTGCAAATTATGACACCAAAACAGAATAGCAACTATTATGGAGACAAATTCAATGCAATCTTATAAATAGTATCTACCTCATTTTATATATTTTTTATTACTTCACTTTCCTTCTGGCCACACTATTTTAGTTAGGATCCAATAAGTTTTTACTATTGGCCGATGTCATATAACTCAGCTTTATTAAATTCCATGCGTCCTTTCAGCTCGAATACCTAGAAGCATCTTGCACCAGGAATTTTATCTTATGGACTATAATTTTCCGTCAGTAATGGAGAACCATCATATAAGACATCACATTCTGTGGTTATAATAATAAAATATAGGTACCTTCATTTTATGATGGACTCAAAACTTTCCAATTAAAAATTAACGTAACTTTAAAGGTAATGGCATACCGTCAAATATATTAAGTTTGAGATGCTATATTGCTTAAATTCGATATTTTATTTTCATTGCATTGTATGCGAGTTAGATATTCCATTGTGAGTCATCCAGGCAAGCGAAGATTGGCTCGATGAGTGACGCAGATCAAACCCATTGTAGAGGTAAGCCAATAAGTCTAGCAAGTACACGTAGCGAAGCGTTCATGCACGGAGCATACGAATACCTACCTTTAATAATTATCCTTCCTTCTTCCTTCTTCTTTTGTTTGGGATTTGTTTTATTTATAGAAAGTTCCAGAATATTACAAAATCCACCGGACACCGACCTCAAAAAAAATTAGCTCCCGATTTATTAAATTACTTTTCATTAATTTGAATTAATTTCAT
>DWQK01000835.1:0-18192 GCA_018231225.1 Noctuana stator
TAGGTACATCAGGTACCTACGCGTATAATGTGTTTTAATCTTTTTTATATATAAATTAGTGACGGAACTAAAAGGGAAAGGAGAAACGAGGTGGAAGCCTAAAGAGTTTAGGATACGGTTACGAATATGGCCACAAAAAAAAAACCCAACCTTTTTTTGTTATTTTATTGCTGAAAGGTAAAAAGGATAAAATTATATTCTTTTAACTAAATCACGAACCTTGCTTCACTAAGCATTCGTTTCCTTTGACGTTTTTGCAGGATATTTTCGCTTACTACACTTTTAAGTCCATGTTGTTTATGGTAATCGAACTGAGGACGTCGCTACGATGCTAGTTGCATTATGGATGAGGTCAGAAGCTAGGAACGAACATGGTACAGCCGGAGGGACAAATTTCAATTTTATAACGCCAACAATTCCTAAGAGACTGGAACTTTTCTACTGGTTTTCTAAATGTGAGATCTATCTAGCAGCTCTAAAAATAAAAATACTAAAGCGCAGAATAAATAAATATTTAAATGGGGCTCCTATCAGCAAAAAAAAACATGATGTAGACACAATTTTTGTTTTGCCGTTTTTATAAATAATTGTGCGGAACTCTGCGTGCGCAAGTCCAACATGCACTCAGCCGGTTCTTTTTTTAAATCTGCTTTTTGCAGTCATATAATTAAAATGTAGTCAAATATAATATCATGAAAAAAATGCATCTACGTTGAAAAATAATTCCAAGTTTGTCTCGACAGAAAATTATTTTTTTTTTAACTTTGCTTCTTGAATCAAAACAACTTTAGATTGGACCGCTATAAGCGGCGTTTTATCGGTGTTGATACCGAAAATTCATGAGTACTTCATTCTGGCAGCTTCAGACCGAGTCGAAAGTTACGTAAACGCAATCCCAGTTTAAAGTTTTCATACTTTTTTGGCTACGATTACCTACAATTAAGTGGAGGTAACTTTATTTATTTGTTGAAAACAATTAATTTCTATTGCCTTGCTGTTCAACAGTTCTAGTGTTAATTTGATAGATAGGTAAGCTTATAATAGTTAATATGGTTGGTTGATTAAAAACCAAGCAGATATAACTAGGTCACTACTCAAGTTTTTGGGAATTTACAAAATACGAAGAGAAATAAACATACAATTGTAAAATGTGACAAATTAAAGCATTATGTTCTGGAAAGCAAATTCTGAAAAATAAGCTTATCAAACTTAGCCTATTCTTATAAGGTTACGTTATAGTTATGTGTCTAATTAAGTTAGGGTAGGGTTAGAACATATTAGTTTTTGAAAACCAACGTGTTATTTCGTAAATGGTTTGTACAATTTGTACAGTTTACAACAACATACTTTTTTCTACAGTTTACACATAAACTGACGAATACTCGTTAACGATACACAAAAACACGTTTAAAATATTAGATATATCATCATAAATCACATTGGAGCGAAAAATATTATATTATATCGATCAACAGTGAACGCTCTATTAGCCCTCACGTCTCGAAATAAACTCGTCAGCTTGCTCGTAATATTGACGAAATATATCCGCGCACAACATTCAAAGACGGTGGCCCAATCTTCCTAAATATAAACGTATCAGAAAATCGTGTGACGAAAATTACTTTAGAGTTAAAACACAAATATTTGAGCTACTCTGGACGGTGACAGTAAATTGAATTTGCTACTATCGTTTCCGAATCGCCCTCGTCAGTATACAGGTTCATTATAGTGCTGTCCCAATTCAAAATAAATATACAAGTTGTTGAAACCATGAAATTGTAATTAAGTGAATTTTATGTATCAAATATTAAAAAATCTTAATTCTTTTAACAACTCCTGGGAGATACGAGACTGTTAACATTGCTTTTGCGATGGAGACACCGCTCTACGAATCTGACACTAGCTTTTTTTATCTCCCTTTTTGGCTTCGTGTGAACTTTTTATCGCCGAGTTGGATGATACAGCTTCTAAATTATGTACTATTTTTATGTAAAATTTTTGAAGATACTTATATTCTCGCAAACGTTTTTTATCGCCGACACAACATAGGTACGGAGTGCGAATAAGTGTTCCTATATAATGTAAAGCGAACACAAAATAGCAAATTCAATCAAAGGGAAAGAACCACAATGTCTAAAACTTGTTCGGAATACTAAATAGACGATCAAGTGTAATAAATCGCGTCATAATAAATCAAGCTGAAGCCACTTGGTGCGGGAAACGCGATGTTACACCACTCAGTCGTCTGTCGGCCCTCTCGCCTCGGAATAACCTTGTCAGCGATGTACTTGATCATGATCTTGATGGAACTCGTTCATAAGCAAAGAATTAGACTGCTAGATATTCCATGTAATAACCAGGTAATAAAGTTTTATTATTTTATTAAATAATAGAATCAATCGATAAAAACAATCGTCTCATCTAACAAAAGAGCTGAATGGCGATTGCCGCTTTATATATAAGGCCTGATGTTATTGTCGTTTATAATACATTTCATAATTTTTTCCTTTCTTCTCTGCGATATAACGGTTTGAAAACAATAATACCGAAACCGTGAAGTAGCATGCAATTTTGGGTACTTTACTTAGCAATAACGCTGTTCAAACTATTAACAACAAAATTAACGATTAGCGAGTGACTTATGTACAGTAAAAATCGCAAATTGAAAACATCCTCCTCTGAAGTAGGTTAATAGTAATCAAACAATAAATCAATATACGGCATCTATCTTCAGAACAACACACGTGCCAGCAATAAACGATGCAATTCAATAGCGTTTCGAATCAAACGAGCCGTGCAATTAACTACATATTAGCGCTTCTAGTGTCAACATTTCGTTGACAATCGTGACCGTAGGTTCGACCCGATTATTAGATGTTATTGGCATCTCCACTGGTCGTAGCTGGCACTCGCCCAGATGTAAACCAAACGACGGCGACGACCCGACGCACTTATATGCATATTTAAATAGGAAATGTATACACTGACAATACACATTGAGTTTGCTCCAAAGTCTAGCCAACTTCCACGTCTAGCCTCAGACTAAATAATTGTTCGGTACATTAGGCTTGTTTCTAAGATGTATGCACAGAACGATAAACAGTAGAGACTCACGCTTGCATTTCCTAATGTTTATTTATGTTCTCTTTGAACGGTGTATTACTTAAAGTCCAAAATGCTGAAATTCCTTAGGTAGGTAGGTAGAACAAAATAGAGATGTGTTCTAACATATAAGTTTGTTTTTATTTTATAAAAGATATAGTAAAATCTTAAATGATTCTGCCTAAAGGTATAGGCTACGATTACGACGTGTCACAACCGTCCTTTCCTGATAAAACAGTACAGCCCTTATGGAATCAAAGCACGTTCGTAAAATCTCATCAAACAAGCAACATATCGCTATACTAACCTCGTAATAACGGTCTTTAGTCAGCAGATTGTCCCCCGCTTCGGAATATTGCCGCATAAGTAATTCATAGGTTAGTGTCCCTTATAATTATGAACAAAACAGAATGGATAATTAAGCTGTGTAGAGTACATGTACGAGCGCAGCCTCATTACCTACCATCTTCATGTCGCTGAGTTAGGGCAGAATTTTTATCCACATTATTATCTTCATATACCATAGTACATGTTTACAATTCATTAAGCAATTATAGTATACCCATTTTTGTAACGGCAGAAACCCTCATAGCGCAAGCATTTATATTATACATAAATTGAATTACTAAATCCGATATTGAAATGGCGATTCTTTGTAAATAATATTGAATAGCGCTAAGATACAGCAAACATTTTTATCTCATTTTGATCCTAGTCTCCTTTCTAATTATATCACTAAACAAGCCATTAATTTAATTTATAGATACGATCCGTAGTAGGTACATAGTTCGCTCCAATGTAACTCAATTAACTCATCCACAATTAGTCCTTAATGAAAGCAAACTAAATTGGACGGGAGAATTGACAGTTCAGGAATAGCGATAGTTAAACGCTGAAAATAATTTTCGAAGTACAATATAAACTAGCTAGGACTGAAATGTATCTCTATGATAAGTAAATTGAAAAACGAACCATGAATCATGATTCAAATTTTACTCTATTTTCTTTTCTATATGTTTTGAGATGTAGCAATCGGGCGTCAAGGTAACAACAAATTTTTAACAACTTAGGTAGGTACTTAAGTTTTTGTTTTAAGTAAATCGGTTCATGTTTGTAATTGGTTGATTACCAATGTTTGTAACAAATCTGTGTATCAACACACACATTTAGACTTTTTTAATCCAAAATACAGCCGAACATAAAGCCTCTTGTTTTTGAAGTAGGTAAAAATATTTCTCAATATCGAAAAAAATTTGATAGAGTAAAAGAATCAGTTCAGTAAAGATCGTTCCCAATGCAATATTTCACTCGTTTCACTGTTTGGCTGTCCACGAATATTCAAATCCATCCAACCGACCTTAATGGAATTGTCACTTTGAAAATGCTGTCATTCAAAACTGACATGAGTTTACTTTCTATTTGTTTGAACAAATAGGTATAAATTGTCTTTTAAAATCGATTTGGTCTCAATTAATTGCAGTATTTTTGAATCTTTAAGCTTGATAAGATATTGTTCCTTTCTGTTAAACCCACTTAAGGGAAACCATAGTATATCTACGAGTACACATACAAATTTTTCCTGTTAGATCCCCCATAGAGATTTTTTATAAAGACCGTTCCATTAGAATTCAGTTGTACGCTTTTCACGTTCAATTAGTTATTAGTTAGTTATCAGGACCTAACGCACTTGGTTGGCTTGGTTGGTGGTGGCATGGTTGGCGATATATGCAGGATGCCTACACTCAGCATTGGGTGACTTTGGGCTGAAGAAGAGAAAAGAGAGAAGATCGCACTTCCGACTTTAGGGGTTACTTTAAGCCGTTGCTCCCTTTTGGTAATAAAAATGTTCCATCCCATCCAACTATTTTTTATAAAAAGTAAGCACAAATGTATTTCTAAGATTTTATCAATCTATCCAACCTGCTACAATAAATAAATTTCATACATTTTATTTAAAACCAATAGGTATATAAGTCTTTACTTATCTAGAGAATTCAGTGAATCCTTTATATAGATGGATATAGCAAACACAAATATCATTCCTGCGCCGAATTCAATGAAGAACCAGCCGTGCGTAAACATCGGAGCAACAGTTTGATATTTTATCTTTATAAATCGCTTTCGATTTAATGCAAATAAAGCGAATATTGTTTATTTCTCTAGACAGAAATCTGAAGTAGATATTGTTATTAGATATTGAAACAATTCTTATTCAGTAAGTCTGCGATAAATTCAGTAGATCAACGGTTAGGATCTTTTGCTTATCTCTATATTATTATCCAAATCAATGAATTTTTGCTTGTCGGTTATACAGCTGCTATAGTTCGGAGTTGAGTACTTTGTCGAAGAATTCGTTCTAAACACATTTATATGGTTCTGCTTACCATTCGAAACATAGTAAAAAATACTACTCCGACTTTCAACTGAAATAGGTACAGTAATATTGTTCAGAATCCTGTTCGAAGCAAAGTCATTTCATTGTGACTTTTGTTAAAAACACAGTAACTTTACTTCGCCTTCCGTCCGAATCACGTGAGCAATGAGCTTATAACTACAAACTGTAACTTTTTCGTAGCCGTTTTTCTTTTAATCTGCAACCGTTTAAAATTCTAAAAAAACTCGCTAACCGACATCTTTAATATTAGTTACGACACTTTGATAGAGTAATCACTCGGAAAGTCCAGGCACGAACTGTAACATTAATGAAACATGATTACTTTCCCGCAGAAGACTTTGGCGCAAACGAAATTAAGACCACCGACTTCTTGCTTAAGCCCGAGGACCACACCGAAACTGAGCACTATTAAAGAAAATCCAATAAAATTTGCTTAACAATTTTATGTAATTTGTATATTTTAATTTAGCGTGATACCATATTTATTATTAATCGCGTTGAGTTTACTTTTACCATGAGGCAAATATTGAAGTCGGCCGTTCACTCGAATTAATATAAAAACCGTGAAACCGACGTCTATCCGGAAAAACCTATTGCCGAATAAAACATGTAATTATCCAAAATTCGACAAATAAAAATATGAGTAAGCGAATTTGAATGTTCGGTCGTAATTTTTGTATACATATTCTAGAATAATTAAAAGATAACAAACATTTTAATTGGGTAGTCCGGACCGGACGCTAGCGTAAAAATGAGGATTTGAGTTTTATGTAAGAAAGAAGAAAAATACTGTTGGTACGTACCCACTTGACTAATATGATTTATCTTCTATGTAATAAATCACAAACTTATTTTTTTTACGGACAATGCACAGCCTAAACCTAGAAAGTAAACATGAAACTTCGGTTTGGGTTGGAAAATGGGTTTAATGGGGATCCAGTTTTACTCACTAAAACATACTAAAAAAGTGGACTAAGAAACTTTGTACACGTTACCTATAGGTAAAAATATTTTATTGTTTGTTTTGTCTTGTTTAATACATACGTGGCGGAACACCGTTTGCGTGCGGCATGTTAAGTGTAAACCATCATTTTAACAAAAGCCTCATAAGACTAGAGTTTAGTGACCTATGTCATTGATTACTACCAGCACGCAACCTGACACATGTCGGTATGTTATTATACAAACATTTTATTAGATACTTTAATAAGAGGAATGTTTTCTTTTACGTAAGCTCACCCTTAAATGTACCTACAAGTATTGTAGTCCATTGTTCAATACAACTTTCCGCCAGTAGGTATTCCTTTGCGCGACAGAAACCGAAAAACAAACAATACAAAGCACGGTTTTCGTTTCAGTTGACAAAATTCCTTTGTCATACGAACTCATGCAGTCATCTATTCGCCTACTACACGGAATAGCATAAATATTATACTACGCGCCATTGTAAAACGAAGACGCGATGAATATTGAGTTCAACGACCGAAACGTTATAATTATTTTAGCCCTATCGATTAGTAGCTTGCTAGGTTTTAATAGAATCAAAGCCTACTTGAAAGTCACAAGCACATTTCATGATTTGAAAAACAATGAGGTTGGATTGATGATGATATGATAGCATAGTAGTACGACCGCACTATACCTATGTGTATTACGAATTGAATTACTTTATTAAGCTAGAAAAGAACTCGTTATTAACTCGTAAGTTAAAATATAAATTATAGTCATTGCAACATTCATTTGGCTACGATTTATAAAATCACGACACCATTCTTCCCTTTGTCACGAGAAATAAAAATTATGAAGCTTTTGACGCTTTTAATTCAGCTCCTCCCTTTTGTTTTTCGCGACAGTTATAATACCACGACTATGACAGACAGATGGTCAGAAAGAGAATTATTAGCCAGCGCACGATTCTTTCTTCTGTCTTTTTACTTGGCTACAGTGAAGTAAAATGGAGGTTTATGATTTTTTATTCTAAGCGTCAACCAGACAATTCTGTGCTGTCATGTTACCAAATAAATTAGCGGTAAAAGAAACGTTTTTCCTTTTATGCAGAGATGAATTGTAATATATCTATGCTAGACGGAAGAATGGCCCATGGCAAAAAGGGATTGGATTATGTCAATTGATAATGATTAAGTATTTAACAAATCAAAGCTCAAGGTACTTTAAGTGGACGACTGAAAGCATCCAATAAGTTTAAATAGTTACGCGAAAAATTACAACCTGGATTTATTTCGAATCCACACTTACCTTGAGTAATCTCGACAAACGAACTTCAAGGGCTTCAAAGGCTAAAAGTATATTTTATTTATGCTTCGTTTCGTTCAGAAAAGTAACCTTTTTTCACAAATGAAGTAAAATCTGAATCGTGAAATTACATGTTTTCGAACGAGGGTACGATCAATTGAATATGCATTTTTATATCTCCTACTTGCTCGTTGTCAGGTAAGATATCTATTACTTGCGAACTATTTATCCTTACCTCGGGACTTGCTTAATATTTAAGGGATCAGGTTGAAGGGACACAGAATACCAATCGACGTATAAAATATAATTCTAAGAACATTTTGAATTGAATTACAACAAATAAAATATACAACTACCTATTAATTTTTTATGTATTCGTAGTATAACTCTTTAACAGTTTGTAAAAACTGATTGTTACAATATTCAGCGGAACCGAAAATTTCCAACAATTTCAATTAATAACGGTTGTTCAACCTAAACTTGTTTTCCTTGGAACTGAATAAAACATTTTGTAAAGTTGATTGGGACAACTCGGCTTCGAGTGAACCGTTTAGCTAATATTATTTCCCTTGATTATTTTATGATTTTAAGCGCCTAGTAAGCGTTCCGTCAAGTATGTCAAACGTTTCGCATTTTTTTACGGATTAATCAAACAAACGTACTCATTCAAAATAGTTTCACGAATTTCTTTTCTTGGAACTTTTCAGTATATTATTATTATCTATTTACGAAGTGAAGTGGTTGCTGTTCTAGTACTGTAATAAATTGAAATTATGAGCTTTCTTATCACGGTCATAACTTTGTCCATAGCTCGACATAAATTAAGGAAACCTAGTGAATAATTTAGCGAACATTTATCTGATTTTCGAGTATTGTAATTCGTACATAATATGCATTTATACATAATAACAAATATATATACACTAATAACTAATGACCTATGATAATGATGAAGGTCTCATTACAGTACCTTTATCTGTACATGCGATGGTCGTTAAGAGATTATGTTAACTATAATGGAGACTAGTAATCGAAACTTAGTGGGGATTCGCAGAGAATATTCTGTTGCTATAATAATAGTTTTCGTATCCAACCCAATGTTTTTGCTTGAAACATTAACAAATTATTATTAATCGTAGGTAGCATTAAGGCAAATCGTTATTATATTTTCTAATTAGTGCGAAACATATCATATATACAATACATTTAAAAAAGAAAATATTTTACATCGCCATGCAAAACCTTGAACTTTAAAACATGCGTAAGATCAACTCTCCGATTAACATTTATAGTTTTTTTAAAGAAGAACGAGAAAAAATGCATAAAGAAAATGTCGCTCTAACATTTTATACCGATCAATCATAACCATACAAACAGTAATCATAACTTTGATACTTTCTTAACTTGTAACAATAAATAGGACAAGAAAAACAATAAAATTATATTAAGCAGGTACCGAAACAAACGGACACTTACCAGTCTATATGGAATACCTACTTAGGGACAACAAAAACCAAGTATGTGTCACATAAAAAATATTTATTGAGTTTCCCTTAAGTTTGGAACGAAGTTTATTATTTAATGCTATAGTATAAACGACTGTTCGGACCTTTATACAACTAAGTTTTTCTAGATAACAATTTGATATTTATGAGATCTTGTTTGTGAAAGTTACAAAACTTTTATAGATACCTACCTACTTATTTGAATAAACTACTCTATTAATTAAACATTCAAACATGTTATAATTTATTAGTAATACATATGAACTTTTTAGAGTTTGATAGTGGACCTTATTCAATTTCCAGTTCAAGACAATCATGGTCATTTCATTCGACTGACTAATAATAAAATTTACCTCTTAATTGGGCTCGAGCGAGATTTCCGCTCGAATTCAATAATAGGTAGATGCCTATGTGATTCGCGGTACAGTGAGCCGTGGATTAAAAAACTAAAAACGGTAAGTCTCTACGTTTAACCAACACACGACTAGTGAACATCAAAGGGAATTGAAAATGCCTCTGACCTGTGATGGGGCGTTAAAAACAAACAATAGTTTGCATCGACATAGCTTATACACACTCATGCTGTCACGAACGAGTTGAAAGTCGAAATTGTCAGTGCATAGTAATTAAAATGATATGGTAAAAATATCCATAGGAACAATGCGTAATTTTCTTCTTACTTACATCAGAGTAAAAAACTAGTTTTGACAGTTTCAAAATACGTTTAATCTAATATCATGACTCACACACCACCGTGTTTAGAAATAGGTGACCTTTATTAGGGAAAAAAATGTGTATACAGATTTGTCCTTTTCTTGACACACTTACATACACTTTATTTAAATATTCTCTAGCGAGTTACTAAGACCTATAATGCAACAGTTTATCAAAGCGATCTCAACATTTAGATGTGTCTGGCGTACCGCAAACGAGATTGTATTCTAAATAATTTTCATTTTCACGAATATTTAAATTTTCAATGTCACATTTTAGGCAGACTGCAGCAAATTAATGAGTAAGTAGACAGCTTTGGAGGGCTTTGTATAAAATTATGTAGGTGGATAAAACTTTAGAAATACTACAACATTTAATTTAGAAATAAAAATAAAATCGACGATAGAACTACAATAATACTTAACGACCTTTAAGGTTAACATAGGTAATAATTTCATCCAAACCTCGAAGCGTATCTATTTAATATTAAAATTAATATTATTTAATCTGTTATCTTCATTAAGTATTTTTAAGTATTATCCTATACTTTTTAGTTCTACTGTCTTTTTGTTTTATTATAACATAACTTTACATAACTATATACATATTAACACAGTAGACATGGTACGATTGACACACACATCGATTAAAAAACATATCCATACACGCTAGTGGCGTTGCTAATCTGTGTATGGAAAAACTGGAAATTAAATTGCGGTTCCCGTCAACTATTAAAACTCGTACTATAGGGCATCCTGGTCTGGTTGTAAGAATTATTTTCTATGTGTGTTTGTATAGTACTTACAACATTTCATCCATTTTTAATACTAGAATAGAATACCTTTTCTATATTCGCATTACATCACATACACGTGTTGAGATGTAAGGACGTTAATCCAATCGAAATGTCTACACACTCGCGACTCAAACTCATAACGTATTCTACTTGTAGAGGCATATTTAAGCTTCCATTATAATCCTCTTAGTGTCTTATATAATATTGTATTCAGTTTTTTCTCTGTTGTTAAAGAACATGTAAGTTCATCAATCTAGAGTTGACCTCTTCAGTCCCCTTTAAGATGAAAAGGGTTAAGCAATATTTCGAGTGTAGGTTGGTAACTACGAATATCTGTCTTTTAAGGGTCATATACAGACCTCTTTCTCATGTTTTCTTTTATCGAAAAATGCCAAACACAAAATTCTGAACATAATAATGCTAGTGAAATTACTTCCAGCAATTAAACCTGGGATAACATACATAGATGTACATAATAATAAAATACTTGTATTACATAACATACTTCAACATATAGGAAGTTGATTTGAACTAATATGTAATTACTACAAAAATTATAAAATATACAGTAGGAATAAGAAATCATACAAATGATCCCACCGACAACCTTTGTTTAATTGTGAAAATATTTGTAGAAACAGGTGTTGCATATTATGTGATAGCATTAAAATGGTGAAGTCATGCGGTGACGCTGGTTCCGAAAAGTTATAATGTAAGCTATGGCTGCGCCATTCTAAGTTCCTTCTCCGTGGCTACAACCTTAACTTTTCATTTCTGAATGATGCGCCTAACTTTTTGACAGTAATGATGATGATGATGAGACTACAATATCTATTAGCAAAGTTTTGGCACGAAACACATCGAAGAAACTCTTACCGTAATTGCCCAATCGCGGGGAGTAATGTTGCGAATGTTTTCTTATTCCCCGTTCCCTTTGGAATTTGAGCTGTTTAACAGGGTTTCGTGTAGAAGAATAATAATAATAACAAATTTATTTATAATGTTCCCACAAAACATCTAATATAGTAGGATTTACAACTGATTGTCTTATTTTCTTCCTTGAATCTAACTTTCTGAGAACCTTGTGCCTGAGGTGGGTTTTTAGACAAACCTGAGGGCCATAATTTAGAAAAGTCATTGGTGTGTGCAGTTGGAATTTAAACCCGGTCTTCTCCAATAAGAGGCCTAATAAACCACTAAATCACAGCTGTATCTTGTTGGTTTTTCGTAAATAAATAAACACTTGGCAAGTAGTAATTGAAATGTAATGTACCAATAGATTACTAAACCGTAATGCCGTCTATCCGTCTTGGCATCTAATTTGTTAACGTTTGACAGACAGGGGTGATAGGCTCGTGGTAATAGCTAGCCGGAGGGCATTACCCCGACGTCTACTGTCTGAACTGAATTACCTACTTGGTGAATCGCCCACCATCTGTCAGCAGTGTCAGCAAGGACAATATTGTGAAATCACCAACGATAAAGTTCAATTTTATCCTTGTGTTATTAGACCATTACAAAAAGTTAATAAATCTGTCAGTGTAGTTAAAATGTTTGAAATTACATTTTAGCTGCTTATATTTATAGAAGTTCTTCTTGCAGTATTTTGTATATTGGTATGTCACTATGACAGTATAACTGTTAGTTTATAATTTATCTCGCCATCTTGTAAACTGTCGAAAAATTGTGAATATACCTTGAACTATTTACGCTAACTTAACAGCCCTAACCTAACCTAATTAGGCAAACTTACCGTAACAAAACCTTATTACAATAGGCTACGTTAGATAAGGTTACTTTTCGGAAGTTGTTTACAGAAAATAATGCTTTAATTTAGTATAGGTCAATTGTTTATTATTAAGACTGGGACAGAATCCAAGTCAAGTGACATTTAATATGCGATTACCATTTTAATCTCCAATAGTTAAAGATTCATACTTTCCGTCGACCCTATAGGTTCTAGTGATCACTCTAGAAGTCTTGTATCATTTCCTACTTTTGTAACATGAAAGAACAGAACAAAAAAATCGAAAGGGACCTTGCCTTATTTAGCCCGGTTTAAGGAGCATTTACGGACATATTGTATAGACATGAGTACTTAGCTACAAAAGTAAAGGACAAAATTGCTAGTGGTCTCGTTTTATTTCAAAACCTTAATCCTTGTCCATCATCAAGCTAAACGATACTCACGTTTATAATGCTTCGGCAGAAAAGGTCCTAAAACGTAGAGATGTTATGTGTTATGTACTAAAGCTGACTAAAGCGTGTGGTGTAATGTTTACCATGCCGGTCCGACAATCGAAGGGTCCTGGGTTCGATTCCCGGCGAGGCAGAAGTTTAAATATTAAATTTAGATTTCTGTTCTCGGGCTAGTAAAAACTCTAGCAGTAATATCAAAAAATATAAAAGGTTCTCCAGTTTCAAGGCAAATTTTTTCCCATCCAAGAATCCAATTGAAGTAAAGAGATTTGAAATAAGGAAAAATGTAATAGATATGACAAATACTATGGATGAGCTCTTTAGTGTTTATTCAGGACTAAGCAGACTGTTCCGATCCATTTGCTGGTAAAGTACTCGAAATATTGTAATTGTTTAGGATATTCGTCTACATCGGCTGAGAATATAGGTATTTTTATTTCACACATGTGTAGCAAGATTCTTACGAGTGGTGTTATATTTCGCATCTCATAGTACCTTAATTATTATATATATTAACAACATTCATACTTCAAGAAGCGAAATAAAATTTCATCCATTCTTAAAGAATTAAACAACTCGTGAAATTACTTTTGATAGTATACCGTCCCACGCTTGCAATAGTTAAATATGAATTTAATGCCTTCATTAATAACTTGGATTAGGTATATCATATTTTAAGTTTTATTATTCCGCCCACTTCAATCTACTTAACTACCTTCGCCGTAATTACTGTCCCACTCCGATTAGTAAGTAGTATCAGACGTTATTAACTTGAATTATTCATGAAGTAAGTAATGTATGTAAATACTGTGAATGTATTTATTCATTAAGCTGAAACTAATCCGAGAAGAGTAATCAAACGCAGATTTATATAGAATCTGTTCAAGTAATTGGGTACCCATTTTAATGGCCATCATTAAGATCTAAGTGTTTGATTCATCAAGTCGTCTTGGAGATGATTAACAGGGCTTCAGCTGTATGTAAAATGTAACTACTCGTATAAAAAATGTCCGTGTAAGTGTTTTTTAAAGACACGTAGCAAGGATTTGTTAAAAAAGTAATTAAACGACCAACAACGACACTTAATTTCTTTGAGTAGTAGGTAACTTAACGTGATACTACTGTGGATTAGTGCCTATGTTTAGATGAATTCCTTCACGGCTTTTGTAATGGGTAACTGTCTCAAAGCAGTGACAGCAAAGTGGTTAGAATACGTTCCCTGGATCGAATTGCAGTATGTTTCTCCAAATTTACAGCTCGGTAACATGCTGAAGGAAACATGCTATTCCTTTTACAAAAAAAGGTCTCTCAACAACCCCGATCAACAATAGCACTCTTTAAGAGACATCTTTTTTTGCTGTGTCACTGCAAATTCGGAAACCCAAATTACATCAGCAGTTGATAGAGTAATGACTCTCCATTATCTGCTGACAGACTGCTACTCGGCCGGACGTGCCGGAGTGGACAAGTGTCGGCCAATCGCAATCGTTAGCACTCGACGCACCGGTGATTAAAATCTACGAGTACGTCTACAATGGTATCGGGAATTATCGATAAAATATACTCAGGTAAAATATACTCCACTAATCCGCTTTGGAGCAGCGTGGTGGAGTATGCTCCAGACCTTCCTCGGTTGTGAGAAGAGACCTGTGCCCAGCCGTGGGACATAAAAAAGGGTTGAAGGCATACTTAGGTATATATATAGAGTATAGCGTAACTTTGTGTAAATTTTCTTACGGCTGATAATTCTAATTAGGTACTCTAGGAAACCTTAAGTTCTGCTATACGGGTATAAAGCACAAATACAATCCCTACACATTAATGTAACATAAAATTCAAATTCTATGTTGTCAAGTCGCGGCCATGCACTAGTAATAATTAGATTTCCATACATTTTACAAATTCATATTTATTTTTAAAGCACAGAATTATTCTTCACACTAGCGTGTAAATAGCAAATATAACTTAAGCTAGTCTTTAGCTTTTCAGAAGCATAATCTACTGACCCCATTTCAGGCAATCTCTAGAAGATAGGCACTCGCTAACCGCCCCTCAAAGGTCCACCATCTCAAAGAGCAGGAAGTAACTGCTCCGTTATTGGATATTGATAAAACTTTTACGTCGAAGTACCGTTTAGCGTAGTGTATACTTCAAAACCTGCAAACTACTTTAAAAGAACCCTAAATAGTTACAAAAACAATATCTCGCTTCATTTTAAGATAAAGTTGCCAGATTTACCAATAATTTAAACTTAGGTACTTAAAAAAATGTATTTTATTTATTTAAAAACTAAGCAAAACTTCAATCACGTTCATCTCTCAATTTAGCCCATGTAAGTCCACAGCTGGACATGGCCACTCCCAAAGTGCGCCACCGTGCCCGTTAATGTTAATGTTGGTAAGAATAAATATATTTGTATGTAAAAGAAAGTTTTAATAACATTTAATAAGTTTTAATTAAATTTTAATAACATTTAATGTTATAGGTACGATATGCTGTAATTAATTTTCCATTTACATGGTATTAAAACATATAAAGGGTTAATATTTTCGCTATTCTGGCTACATTAATTTAAACAATGTTGTCAAATTTCGAAACAACAAATAAAGAATTTGGCGAATATTAAAAAGTGTACTCATATTTTCCTATAAACCAGATGTTCTCAACAAACAGGAGGCGTTCAGTTTTATTGCATATAACATACAAATCCTTTTACTAACTTGTTGTAAAAATCGTAAAGTACTTTACTTTTCCTTACTCCTCAGACGGACTCTCTTTACTAACGTGGGGAAACTTCATAATTTCATATGATACCCAAATATCATGAGATTGATACCAAGTCATGCGGCATTCTTACCGTATCTCTATTAGAGTTCTTACGGGATCTCTAGTAGAACACATGGGTGTCTAAAATCGGAATTAAACGCAGTTCCTTCGTAACAAATAATATTATATCGTAAAGGCTTCTGCTTTTACGACACAAATTTACGAACAAAGTAACCCTACAATATTATTTTCATCCTTTTTACACTTGTATTACCAATATCCGCAGTTGAAGCGTGAAGATAGATAGAACAGCAACGGAAAACACTGTAGTATGAACTTTTCATTGAACCGTGTTTCGTTTCGTTTTATTGAAGTTGCTTTTTAAAAACGAAACGGAACGTTGAGAACCGCTGACGTTGCCTCATACCGTTACACATACCGAGATACCCACAAGTATATTATGTACTCATGTGGCTGTTCCATTAAATTGAAAGCTTTCAACTTTATTGTCGATATTTCATTTTATAAATGTACTTCGAAGGATAACACGATTCAATTTATTCACCCTAATTTGTTTTACGTTCAACTACAAGGAATAAATACGACATTTTGAATATAATAAAAAAATAAATTGCATGATCCAATGATAGTTACTTGAGAATATTTTATTACTAATATTACAAGACATTATTATATTAGGTACCTACAATCTTGATTTAATACAACTAAATTATTTGTGAGCCAATAATGGATATTATTTAATATCTGTGACTCAAGGAAATGACGAACAATAAACGTCATATTATTATTACGTCCTTACTAGTCTTTTGTGATTTATTTTTGATATTGGATGTTCTTCTAATTTGGTCCTTTTATTTGTTATATAGAAGCACCTTTTTCTTTTTGTACTTACTGAAAGATTTTTTTAAATGTAGGTATAATAAAAATATTGCAGAAAATTATAAGGACAAGTACGAGTAAAAATTGTAAGAAACTTCTTAGAAATTGTTAATTGGATGCATCGTACTTTTACCTCGAGTTCTCTTGCAGAAGCTAAGTTTAACACGAAAAAAATTTTGCACAGAAAACTGAACACTTATATGTTAAGGCATTCTTGCATCGAATTAACGAAATAAGAAATTATTAACGTATATACTATATACTAAATTCTGGAAATAAATCGAAAACGCGCAGCTCAATACGGTAACTTACTTAATTATACAAATAGCATTTAGTCGAAATAACCCAGGTGAATTAAATAAATTACACCGACAATTCACGAAAGATAATTTTTTAAACATTTCTGATGCATTTCCGCTCCAAAAAATTCTTTCGATGATTCAGAATGGAATGATAGATTTTCAAAGTGTTTTATTTGAACTGTTAATCGGGTAATTAGAAGTAAAAACATAAAAGAGAATAAAAAAATCAGAGAAAAGGCATTTAGTGATGTTTCTTTTAGATCTTCAAACACTTAACGAATAATGTCTTTTGTCCACAGAGCAACTTGTCCATCCTCTTTATTCCACACCTGGGAGACGTTGCTTCAAGAAGTGGAAGCTGATGTTCTGGGCTACAGCAACGCATCGACCAACCTTCAACGGCTAGTGGCAACTCCACTCATTGACAGAACCTATCACATGAAACTGCAAGCACGAAAGCTTTTCGCGCACAGAGAAGGCTGCGAAGTCATCCTTGGCAAAGCAGATGATCAGCTTAATAAGGTAAACAGTATTTGATTTGCCTATCCTTATTCTAAATTATTAAATGCATAATATTTTGAAACTTATATGAAATGTGCAACTAATAATAATTTTGTACTAACATAAGGCTCTATCTCGAAACGTCATCTGCATCAAATCCACATCGACTGACATAATATTAACAGTCATAATATTATCCACGAAAGCAGTCATAATATTATTCACGAAAATTATAGTTTCGAAGCTATTTGAAACCACTTTAATTAGAGATATTTAATTATAAATTGGGTCTCCTTATCTCTCACAACGACTCTACAATACATAAACATAAATTTAATATGAATTCATGTGTGACAGCTGTAGTACTGTTATAGTCAAACAACAATTTACTCTAGAACTATGTTTCTCGAAAGTGACTACTAAGTTAATCTTTGTAATTCGACAGAGATTAAACGAGGTCGTAGAACTTAAATAGTTGTAAAATTTAGTGTATAGAAAGTTTAAAACTGCGCCAGTACGAGTTTATCAAAGAGCAGAACTTCTGTTCGCGATAAGTATATTATTAAAATTTATCACCACACAGATTTATACACTGCAGGACAGCGGTCTGCTCTTAAATATGAGATGGGTTAGCTCCCCAACCGAAACTTAAGCTTCTTTTTATAAACATATTGCCTTCAACCCTTTTTATGTCCCACTGCTGGGCACGGGTTTCTCCCCACAACCGAGGAAGGCCTGGAGCATACTCCACCACGCTGC
>DWQK01000836.1:0-18189 GCA_018231225.1 Noctuana stator
CCGACGTTGCTTAACAATGTGATCGCTTGCGATTCACACTACCAGCGGGGCTATGCGCGCTTCTAACTAAATAGCTTATGATGTTTAAATTTTAAAATTTTTTGTTTATGTTCTCTAACGATTTTCTTTTTTATTGAAAGGTAAAGCATAATAACTAATGAAATATATATACAATGTGAGGCATTAGGCGTAACGAAATTGGGAGCTTTAATATTAATCATTTTCTGGACTAATGTTCCTCGGCACAACCGATTAATTAGTTACCTACTTTTAGCAGATAAAATATAATACTTATGACGAAAATCTAATTTACATATGGTTGTTATAATTTTTATATATCAGTCACTATGATTGAATATTTTAAAAAAGAAATGAACAATGAAATAGTACGTAACAAATACTAAGGTGCTTTCGATATTTTGACGGTACCCTAAACCGAGAAGGAGATTATTCCCTTTTCTCGCGGATCGGAAGCAGATCCTATTTCCTCCGTCAACATCAAAGTGGGATAGCAATCAGTTTTTTATTTGAATCAGCAATATTTTGAGCATCGTCGGCCAGTTAGCTCCTATCAGTTTGTTGCGATAATTGTAGCTGGCTAAGGTGACAGAATGACTACCTTTAATATTTGATTCGATATTGGAGAGGAAAAGTTAATACTGTCTATTGAATAGATCTCATATTTTTTGTGGACGAGAAATATGAACGCCTTTTCTTGGATCTGTTGAATGTCGAATAGGTGTAAAAGTCTATTGATGATTTAGAAATACGTACTTTTTATGTTTCTTCTGCTGAGAGTATTTTAGCGCTATGCTAGTTAAAAGCTAAAGTTCGCTTTGCAGCGGTGGGTTGTTAACTGATCTTAACTTTATTTTTAAATATATGAATGTCACGTGTACTAAGGTTCTCCGTAAATGAGTTCACTAAAACACTTACCCGTAAAATCTGTTTATGTTTACGTAACACGTTTGAAACACCTGTGGCCAAACGCTTCGCAATATAATGCACGCAGTCTACTCCATTTTAAAACCTGAACCTTAATACCCTCTAAGACTTTAGTGCCAATAGGACATGCCGTCAACTTAATGAAAAAATGGCTGGTTTACGATTACGGTCGGTTCCGCCTAAAACAGTTTTCATCATAGCAGTGTTTTTATGTTTCGAGCGACTTTTTGACGTGAATATGTAAAGACATAATAATATCCACGTCAAAAAGTCGCTTTCAAGGAAGTTTTCATAGTTAGAGACAATTGTAAAAACTGATGAGAGCATAATCGAGGGGTAATTTGCTATGATGATTGTGGACTGTGAGGATCACGCATGGCCGGCACCGCCATTTTATGATAGTTTTATTTCGTTCTTACTGTTAAATAATAATTATGACATATTTATGATATACTCAAAGAAAATATGATATATTAACATCGTATTTAACATTGACAGCCACACTTTAATTAATATAAAAAATCTATCTCAACATACTTTTACGTAATACCTTCAAAAGTGTAAATTATAACCAACGGCCTGTTGCAGGGCGTGCTCCCGCCCAAATAAAAACACGCAAATTCAATTGACTTTTAATGATGCAAATTTTTCGAATGCCATTACGAATCAGTACAGGTCTGTCGTTGATTAAAGGTGTTTAATTTACATTTTATTCACTTATTTACATTCAATAAACAAGCCCGTTGGTGTCATTGTGTAATACTTAACACAGATTGTTTTGTTCTTCAAAAAAGGTGTCAAAAAAGCTCACCTTCAAAGTTGGCTACTCTTTAGCTTCTCTCGATATGACATCTGCCGTCAATATTGCTTGGCCCAGCTTTTAAAAAGAATTATATCGAAATACCATAATTAGTAAGTTCAATAAAATGCAGCGCGCTATTAGCTCGCTAATTCTATAATTATTGTAGGGTTGACGGATTCTGTATTAAAGTGCTTTCTAAAGTCAAATTCAAAAATTTTTATTCATCATAAGGTACACGTATGGATGAAGGCCGTAGGCCGGGAGAAAAAAGCCGGCGGAAAAAAAACTCTCGGCACTCCTTTAGAATCAAATGTATAAGTACAGGTTATTAACAAATTATGCAGTATAGCTTAAGCCTGATAGTGAGCATGTTCTAGGCACAAGCTGCAAAATAAATTAAATTTAAGTCTGTACTAAAACACTTATTACTTTTCAGTTTTAATTCGGTTTTATATCATAATCAATTTGTTTATGCCTACGAATCGTTAAATGATCACTTGTTAGCTTAAAACATGAAGCTTCTATTCCTCTCTCAATTCCGCCTATATTATCGTGCTTATGATGAACGTTGGAATGCATTTGATGCGAAATTAACGTGCCGTGTATTTGAAATTCAACGGCAATCACGAATAGCGCTATCAAAGTTCTAATTCTAATCGTTGGATTACTTTAGAATTTTAGTCTACGTTTGAAGGAGAATTTCTACGTACGTGTACGCAATTACGTAGTACGTATCTACGTACGGTAGTAAGTACGTACTTTAAGGTAAGTCTGATGCACTTCTACGGTCACTATCATTATCATATCATCAACCTATCAATATTCAACTCAGCACAGTACATAAAGTATTTAAACCTGACGAAGCTGGCCTAATTAATAACCACAATGTTTTATTTTCACTCTATGATTACTCTATCCTTTATACTCTGTGTTATCGATCGTTATAATCAGTCCCTTGGTGCAAAGTTGGCAAAGTTATTGCGGGCTCGAAGCGTAGGTTCCTTAGCGATGCGGGTGACTAAGTGATATATAGCCCGGCGGAGGAAGCTCCTTATGCACTAGAGCGAAACGCTTTAATGAATGACAGTAGTTTGTTTGTAATAACGTAAAAGAGGCTGCCTCCTTATCGCCTACAAAAATTGTAATTTAGCAGCATTGACTTCACAAAACGTTCAATTTCGATAAAATAATCTTATGGCTTCTGTCGTGATTTATTTGACAACAAAAAATGCGATTTCGCTACCCCAATACAATTCAGTTCTAGTAGTGGATAATTTTGCACAATGTTACTATAACGCTAGTAAATGCTTTAACATACAAATGACAAAACAATAAGCGAAATTACAAGTTTATTCATTTAACGTAATAAATGTAGGAGTCTCATAAAGCTTCGGATGTCCAAAGTTTCCAAGTTTCTTATTGTACATTAAACCAATAAACGAGTTTAATTAAGGCCTTAGCCAAATTAATTTAACTGATGATCTCAATGCAAAATTGAATTACGGCTTTAGAGGAATCCAAAATTAGTTTGACCTAGACAATGGGTGCCATAGTGAGACGATTGTTCAAATATTTGTAGATCCAGAGGGGTCCGTCGTAAACTTGGATACTGCCCGAGCATTGTCTCAAAGAGATTAGTCCCCTTGTGTTACACTGTTGCGGTCTTTAATGTCATTTTACCGCAGCTGATTTGCAAGTATGAGGACGTTGTTTTACCTAAGGGAATAAATATGAGAGGATCAGATAAGGTAATTGAATTTATGTTTGTGTTATGCAGAACTCTTTTATTTAGTGACCACGTCATATTCATTGATTTTATGTTCCCCTGGTATCCTGTACCTATGTATTTGACAGCATTTAAGACTAACTTGTACGGTAGGAGGATGGTTTTTTATGTACTATGACTAGCAAGCAGGCAAAAGAGACATCTGTACCTATATATGTATTAGAGAAATCACCAATATGATGCCGGCTTTGACGAACAAAATCTTTTTGCGCCTTTTTTAAAGCAAATAACCACCTTTTGCCCGATACCGTTTATATGTCGGAAGCTACTAGTCTTACACGTAAAAGCGATGTTAATTACTCCGACATTATTGAGGTACTAAAACTGAACTGAATAAATCAATTCGTAAAAACCAATGTTTATCAAAACCAGCATTCCTTGTAATTACATTACCTTTTCAAAACATGACCACCAAAGTTATTAAAATCGGCCCAAAACTTAATTAAAAGCGGCACATCTTAGATACCTTTACAAATTCGAACGTATGCAACATTGCGCAGAGCCCGCATCACGTGGCAAGTTCGCGTCGATGAAGAGATAGCTTTAATATTAGAACCCTTTCGTCACAAACGGCACAAAGGCCACGCAATTACATCGACGCGGCATCTGGTGGCTTTATCGCCAAAGGGCCAAGACTTCACCACGGAGTTTTGACGGACTGAGCGATCATCTTACAGATATCAGATTGTATTGTATATCGTCCGACGGGCTCCGATCCAAGGTTGCGGCGTCCATAACGGTTATCTAGATGACAACCAGAGCACCAGTCACTAAAGCTAAGACCGTCTTATCACGTTTAGGGTACATTAATCAGCCATTTACGTGATCTTGATTAAAATCTTGTATTAATAGTACAAACGTTTAATTAAATGAAAAGCTTAACGTTAAATTTAAAAAAATTACTTAAATTTAACCGATTTCAAAATACACAATATCATTTAACGAGCAACCAGTAGGTACACAGGTTGCCAATATATTATCGTGTTTGCGATTTTGCGGATGCCAGCGGCGCAGTACGGAGCTGGTATTGATAGATTTTCAGCAGATTCCCACCACACTTGTGTTTCCCGCAGCAATAATTCGCCTGTCAATTATATTCGCTTCACTAATAGATTGTATAAACAGATTCAGGATCGTATGAACGAGATTATGGATATTATTGGAGCCAGGGTTATCTGATGTAGTATTAGTAGGTGCACCGACATGTCTACCTACATGTCTTTACTGTACCTCAGGCGGTCTTTATCTCTTTTGCGTTCATTAAGATACGTGAACATAAAGCTAAAAGTCAATAAACGCTACAGGTCAGAAAATTTATGTATATCAGGTTTATTTCCTTGATCATAGCCTAAACTTTTTGTACCAGATATCTCTGTTTATATATTCGTAATACACAGTTTTTATGAATAAACAACGATCGAGTGTCGACCCATGAGCGTCAGTTGATATTTAAACAAATAGTGATCGTATAATTAATTTTCTGTTGTACAAAAATTATATGGATATGTGCAAACCTGAATGAATAAATGCCATAAAGAATTCGAAACGTTCAGCCATTCGCAGAAAGAGCCAAGTCGGTAAATTCGGAAAATGCAATACAACCCTCACTTGAACAATGGAGCATGACAATATTTGCGCAGAGTCAAGCTTGTCACGAGGGAATGCGCGGAGGCGTATATTCACTCGTATTATTAAGAAAATTACACCTGTAATATAAAGGGCTTTTGTTCCTAATTAGATACTTTTTCATCTTGGTGTGTACCTTAACATCATGATGCTTTAATACGGCGCCTTTAAGCTTTTTTTTGTCTCCTAGCGATAAGTGCTTAGATATTTTGAGAGGTAAGAGAGATTCAATTATACGTCTAGTATTGGAACAAAAGCGGCTTCAATGATAAAAGTCTTTTAAGAGTATAATGTATATAAATGGTCCCGCATTTATCTTTCTAGGTTTTAGTGTGGCAATGATTCTGCATAACCCGGTAACACTTCCATGATCCGAGCACTTTTTTGATGGTTTCTCACCATTACTAAAAAGCCTCACAAACCTAGAATTTTAGAGTTACCTATTTACATGACTTCTGGTAGATTTAGATGATTAGAAATTTCAGGTCATGTACCTAATTATTAATTGTTTCGGGTTTTTACCGGTGTTATAATGTGGTTCTTTTTTTGTTTCAGGTAAGCCACAATTGTGTATAAAGTTAATTGGCTAGGGTAAGTATTATACTGTAGCTAATGCAGAAAATTTTTTAACAATCGTCTAAATAACATTGTTTATGCATTTAAAATACTATTTATGTTATTATCTTTCCGGAGATAAACTGACGGTACTCAATGTAATCGAGCCCGAACCCTACCGATTCTTCAGTAAGTAATTTCCGACTAGAATTTCTATTTAATTGGAAATTATTATCCCGTGCCCACTCAACATTTCTAGGCCATTTATTTCATATCCAATACGTGATAAATAATTAACCGATTTTAGTTTCCGCTTAATCGGCTTTTTAGAAAACTCATTTGACTGGCAAATTGTTTTACGTATCGCGGAAAATTTATTCGTTCTAGTATATTCATAATGACGGTGGCTTGCCGGATAATAAACTGTTTTTGAGCACCTCATAATTTTAGGCAGTTCCTATTTATTAGATTGCATACTTTTAATAATGTTACGTGTAATACAAAAACGTGTAAAAGGCGTTAAAAAGCTCTCCTTCAAAGCCGGCAACGCATTGGTAACTCCCCTGGTTTTGCTCATGTCCATAGGCGGCGTTTATATAAAAACATTTTCGTATTGATGAAAATAGTTTTTTTAGTAAAATATTTAATAGTTATAATTATTGCAGTCATCAGTTGATTGATTAATATTTGTACAGAACAAAGAGGTTTTAAACTTTTGTGAACAGAAAGAAATACGTCACTCAGTGCATTGTATTACAGATGGAAATCAAGGGAAATGGCAAACGAAATTAAATTTTATATTGACAATGCAACGAAACAATGACACGTGAGTAAATACGAGAAATGAAAAAATGTATTTTCGATATACATACTCCCATTTCAAAGCAACGAAATTTAACATTGTCGCTTTTGAATTCCGTTTATGATTCCCAAAAATGTTTGTTTTCTGCCTTGTTCCTGACATTAAAAACAAGTAAACAGTTATTTCAATAGGGGCTTTATTTCACCACACGAATGTAAACATTGTAACGTTTTGTTATAATTGGTACACGTACACTATGCTCCATTGTTGCACATTTGAAGTTAAAAGATTAATTGTTTTTTACGGTTTAAAATATATTTACTGCATTCGAAGCCATCATCAATTTAAGCTGCTCCATATAATAATTAAAATATATTATAAAAACTTTATTGAAAAAATAAAAATAATTAACCTAAATGTCTAATGTTATTTTTGTCAAAATGGTGGACACGGCTACGAATGAGTGTTAATGTGCTACGCCGTAGACAGAGTTTAGTATGCTGGGCTGCATCAATTTCACGGCGTGTTTTAAAGCGTCTATGAATCTACGCCTCCGTGGTCTATAGACCTAATAAATATTGTTTGTGGCGCTATGTTTCCAACCTTTACCTCTGTACAGAAAAATATGATATTATTTGATTTCAAAGGAGTGTCGAGAGTTTAAAAGCCGATTAAATTATTTGACTTCCATTAATACCTTATTATGATTAAAATATTTGAATTATTATCTGCGATGGTATATAAATTTATAATGGTTTTTCGACAGACGATGTTATCGCGAATTATACTGATCGCCATACCAACGAGAGACCAATGAGTAAAATAGCAGAGTAGGGGTCCTGAGGTCAGTCTTTGTCATCTAAATTCTGGCCAAGTAAAAGATACGAACTAAACGGACCCTTTTCGATTACTTAAAAACTGATTAATTAGAACGAGAAATTTTCTACTTACAATTAACAAAACAGGAGGGTGTCTTGATCCAATTTTCGCTATAATTATGATGTCATCGGAGAAGGATTTAATTAAAGACCTTTAGGAGGCCTTCGAGGTAATTACTGTTCAATGATTCTTTGTAGTCCGAGCATCCTATGCCTTGTTTTTGCTTAGTGATTATGTAAAAGTCTCTATTAGCCGATAAGTTTTTTGCTTTTCGACTTTCGACGCGTTCCCTTGTAAATAGTTTTTAGTTTATGAAGTTACTTAAACTCAGAACGGTTTAAAATTAGAATGGGTCAAAATTAAAATAATATTTTTATTAATTTATTTTACCCTTCTATAAATTTTATACAATATATATATATTTATTTTATATATTTTGTGACATGCTTGTGAATATAAAAATTAAATTAAATTAATTATAAATTTAAAAAGTCTTCTATGAAATTGATGTCATATTAAACTTCTTTTCATCGCTGTTTACCACTTAACATAAAATAAGGATAGAATAGAGACATTAGTAGCATAGGCTAGTTTATAAGAGTACCTACGAGTAAATAAAACCAATTTAGTAGGCATAGTTTCCCCCTCTCTCCCTTTACATAATTTTACTGTCATTGAAACTGACGTAGGTATATATAATATGTAAACGTACCTACTGGTTGCTACTGCCGTTGTTACTTGCGTTAGGATTAGGTTGGATTATACAGCTTAGACAGCCTACATACGAACCTGTACTGAACTGAAGGTTTATGGAACGGAAGTAGAGCGTATGCGAGCTCATTGATTTACAGGTGTTCAATATGTTCCTATGCATATTGTATATGGAATATTCATTGCTTACGACGTTTTTGAATCTTTATAGTATGTGTCCACTGACATAAAATATGAGAAACAGGTAAATAAAAAAGTACATCAAGCGGTCATTCCAAGCTGTTATCGAAACAGAAAAATCTTTAAAACTGGTCAGAGGCTCTTTAATTGGTTTGACAACATCCAACAGGGGTTGGTCATTTACGCATAACTCCATACCCATTACATTTGAGCAGCGTGGTGGAGTATCCTTCAGCCCTTCCCTGATCTAGGGGAGATAGCAATGCCCAGCAGTGGGCTAGAAAAACGGTGGTTTTCTGTCTCTTCTGTGGCTTAGCGCGCCTACCGAAGCAGAAAAGAGCGCATGAAATTTTACTCTAGCGGTCAACCATTTTAGTACCGACCGCGGCTAAGGTTGTTTAATCTGTGAGATCTTGAAGGTAGACTTTGCGATCTACACTACTAACGGGGCAATGTGCGCTTTATCACAACAAAACTATTATATGACATACAGATATTGTTTACACAATATTAAGAAGGAAAGGATTTATGGTGAATAAAGCTTCAGGGCGTCTCGGTGCACGGTAACTGCGGCGAACGTTCTTCTTCACTACAAAAGAGATGCGCCCTTAAAAGTTAATTAAATTTAAACGTGTAAGCGACTGCGGCGCGGCGCGGCCTTTGTAAATATAAAAGTGTATTTGTGCCAAGGTGCATGCAAAGTTGAATCCTGTGCTCTTCGAACAAATAAACTTTCAAATCTGCCCACAGGGTGCGGTCCGGTATGAATTTAAATATGCTAATGTGAAAAATGGAGTGTAGTGCGCAGAAATGTCTTATAAATTTAAATTTTAAATACAAAATGTTTTATTGATTTTATAGAATGTGCGGTGGTTATGACTTTTAAATAAATAGAAGGTCTAATTTATGTATGGGTGCGTTTTAATCCGACATCATGAGTAGCAACGCGGTACGTGACCGAGGACTTCAGATAGATCTTCTGTCTCATTTAAAGTTGGACGTGGGTGTCTATGGGTTGCAGTGACCACTAAACACCGGGCGGCCTATTTAAAACAACCAAATAAAACCTAAATATTTTTATATTTTATCTAATATTTGATTCATAACCAAAACGACATAATTTTGTCTGTTAAAATCAAATGTGTGTTGAATCGAGTGAGGCGTGCTTTCGTTGAAAAATGTTTAAAGCTTTTCGTCAGGTCCGAGCTTGATTCGGAAGCGTCAAAATGAAAAATGCGTCAAAAATGCGATGCTGAATATCAAAGAGTACTTGCATGGGGTTATGTGGAAACCTATGGAGCTGCTAATAAATTGTATTATTTTGCCCGAAAAAAGTTGTTTTTTGTATAGCGATGTTTCTGTCTCGAAAGAACATCAAACTGTATGAGGTACTATATTCCTATGGCTGTGAAGTATCTGTTTCAAATTTATACAGCACTAGCTTATTCCTGTGACTTCGTCCGCGTAGACTTTTGAAATAGGTCACGTAACAAGGTCAGTTTTTATATTAATTAAGTGCTTTAATGTTCTAACATAAAGAATTATTCCATATCACTAAATACACCTTTGCAAATATAATATTGTTTTAAATCTAATTTGAAAACCACAAAAATGATTGTTGTGAGTGAAGCTTAAAAGATAGACAATTTGACTTATATTATGGTATGAAGAACAAATTGATACATTTTTGTAGTTACGTAAATATTGATAAATAAACATATACATGTGTATGGACACAAAATAAGACACACGAATTCCAAGAATGAAATTCGAATATTCGCCTGCGCCGGCTAAAAGGACATAGCCGAGTCAAAGGCGAGCCCACATTAAAATCATTTCAGGCCAGCTATGAATTATGTATTTATCACAAAACCTCTTCACTTTAACATTGATTTCGAAATGAATACTGGAATAAATAAATCAAGCATGCTGAATCCTGACAAAACGTAATGTAAACGAAAAAGGGTCAAGGTTTGTGAAAGTGCAACTGGTGAGAACTTATGGTTTCAGAGGTATAACATAAATTTTAGTACCTATTCTTAATTTTCATACACTTTTATTCGTAGTTGCGTAACAACTGCGATCCAATTTACTTCAAAAAATGTATGAGAACTGCTCTCAAGAATATAATAATAACATAATAACGTTAAAATAATACTCCATCAAAATGAGTATTTTAATACACCTTCACTCGAATTTCTGTTTTGTGGGTTACAAAATAAAGTTTATGTTTGATTGCGTAGCACGCTATGCATGCTACCACATCGCTTCACTTCACTTTGATGGATGGTCATTCATGTGACAAATTTTATAGAGCCCTCCGGTTATTAGATTCAATAGGTATGTGAATTATTATCGTCAGTTTGAAAATTTATAACGTCATTAGTTTGATGTCCATGTCACTTGCAGATTATCCCGCGCATAATTCCGTAAGCGCATTATTACACGTTTTGAACATGCTAAACAAGCGACGTTTATTAACTGCTTTTAATATATTACCTTCTATTACTAAAATGTTTTGGCCTTTTGTAACAAATTAGAGTTGCCGAAGTCATTTTGCGCACTCAATGGTGCGATTTTATCAGTAAAAATATTATTAAATAATGAAACAAGTAGCTGTTGCTAAGGTAAATAATGTAACCAAAAAATTTTCTAATTTCCTATCCTTTTGGCCCATTAATTTTATATTTCGAATCACTGTCGTATTTTTGAATTGCTGTATCGTGCTAAAAAATTAAAAGGGTTTTATTAAACTTTAAAGTAATAATAGATAAACTTAATGAATAAATGTATTTATTTTCCAAAATATGCGTACTTTTATGATATTACCAATAGTTACCTAAAAACGGATTAGACGTCGAGAAGTTTTATTCTAGAGACAATAACAAATTCTTATTTGTTCGTTAAATAAACGCAATTACAACAGCAGTATCTAAACCTTTAAACTTTTTGACGAACAATTGCAAAAAAGCAACTTCAAAAAGCTATTCTGAAATCCACTAGCGAACGAAATTGGAAGCCAAATGAAAAGTGGAATGTACCCATCGTGTAAATAGGCGGATATATTTAATTAAAAACGATTATCCTCGGTAGTTTTACGCTTCATCGACATTTTATGGATATAGTAAATAAAACTTCATTCGAGTTTTGTGTACCGATCGCACGGTGTCGTTTCGCGCGTAACCGCAGTTGCGCCGGTTACGATTTCGACAGATAAAAATTAATTAAATTATCGAAAATGTATTTTTAATTGATAACCCTTATTGCGTTACAATAATTAAACAGTTATGGTGGATTCGATTGCGAAATATGTTATTGTGCATAGGTGGTGTACGTGCTTTCGAAGCTTCTTTCTTTAATGTTTATTTTTACAAAAAAATTTGTATCGTACGTATGGTACGTAAATTTTACTTTCCTGCAAAGCTGTAACAGCAATTCCAGGTATTTCCAAAGGTTTTCATTTCACTGCTTGCTAATAAACGCCAGCGGTATAGAATCAAAGACTACAAATTATTCAGTACGAAATGCTAATCCTAAATATTAATTGAAAATTTCACGGTTTTGAAGTAGGAATCTGAGTATTGCAGTGAAGGTTTACTAACCGTGCCATAAGGTTCATTAGTGGCATTCACAACTAATTAGTCGTGGAGGTATCTGTTTCGCGAGATATTCGCTCAACAATTTTCAATATTGGTTCCACCCTATTGGCAGGACTCCGCGTACTTGCGGCCTTTCCCCGTTCGCTTTATTAATATTACGAAGACACCCGTAAAATCACAAAACCATTCGCAATATAAACTTTAATTCTACAGCATTTTTATTTACTCTATTTTTAAAATCCAATTATAAACGTAAATAGTACGGTATCTATAAACGATTCCAACCAACGAACCAAATTCGTTGCATAGTGCGTCTATAGGTAACATGTTCGGGGCAAATTTCTTTTTTTTTTTTGTTTGAAGACGTTTTCTTTAAATATTTTAACCAGTTTACGAATTTGCGGGACATGTTGGACTGTGGGACACTTTTAAATACATTTTTAATATATTTTATTAAAAATATTATAATATCTATAAGATTTGTCTTTCATATTCATACCAAAATCAATCAAATTTCCATTCTATTCAAAGTCTATTGTAGATTGTAGATATTCTCGTACTGATATGTTTTATTTGTTAAGTCATTTGATTGTATTTTGCAAGGTATGTATTATTAAGTGCATGCCTTTATATCGCTTCACACTCACAGCCCCACACTAGAATTCCCTGTGTCGTGGGTGCCATGGATACACACAAAGACAAATTCACAAACACTCAGACAGGGAACAGAAAACTAAATTCATCATTTAAATTTCTGACGCGCCGGGGATCGAACCCGGGCCCCTTCGAATGGTGGACTGGCGTGGTAACCACTACACCACACGGCTCGGTTATGAAATCACAGCCTTAAAGTTTGCGCCATATTTGGTACGTAGGTACTTATTTAGTAACATTAATGGATAAATATCTCTCGTCCTATTTCCAATGAGAATTTGCAGTTTGCCCGTTTGATGAAATTCGTCGAATTTTATTGTAACGTTATTGCGCATTAATTAAATTTGTAACGCTTAAACAGATATATTAAACAAAGTTTCACGATAATTGGTTTTAGGTCTTTATGTTTTAGGGTGTCGAACTATGTGGTGTAGTGTAGTGTAGTTACCATGCCGGTCTACGATTCGAAGGGTCCAGGGTTCGATTCCCGTCTGGGCAGAAATTTCAGGGATGAATTTAGATTTCCTTCTGTTCCCTGTCTAATTGTTTGTATATTACCATGACATCCACGATGTCGCGGTTTATCTTTATTAATTCGTGCATAAATCATTCCTATGCGTTGAAAAATTCTTCGAATGCTCAAATAGGTTTTTTGTCTTAACTTTTATAAAATGACAGTTGTCCACACAGTGACTGTAAGTCACTGTGTGGACTTCATCACTGTCTGTCTAACTTAATAGGGTAGGTACTCGTACTGTAGTAAAACCTTTAATTTTCAAGAGATACGCTCACTTGATTCTGCATCACTCAATTCGAATTTCACTTCCAGGAACACGTAGAGTAATTTGTCGGTCGACAAAATTGTCTACCGCCTCCCATTGGTTTCAACCCTAATTTAACTCTTAAGGAGACGTATCGATGGAGTCGCCGATCCAGAAAGTCGTGTAACCGAAAGAGGGTTGTCAGATTGATAGACGCTATTCGCTTGTCACGCCTCATTATCCTGTGCCGGAAGGCTCGTGATCTTTCTTTGATTTGGCAACCCTAAAGTGACTACGGAAGTTTTTAATTGATGTGTAATAAAAAATATTATTGACGTAACTTTCGGAACGACCAGGACATTCTTATTTCTAATTTATATTTAATTTTTGTCAGTTTTGGAAACTTAGTGGGTAGAATATCTATGCTATTAAAGTAGGTATAGGTTTTACAGAACATTAAAAGATATTAATGAAAGATAAAAATTATTAATATTTTTCAATTTTAATGTTTAAACTATTTTTTCATTTGTTCTTTGTATTTGTATTTTTTTACTAGAATTATAATTTGTATTCCTTACTAAAAGTAAAAAAAAATTGTTAAATTATATTATAAATAATATTTTTAAAACTAATAATCATTCGAGGTTTATTTTAAATCAAGAGACTCAATATTGATATAAATTGATGAAGAGAATTGCTCATTGCATTGCCGATGCGTAATTAATTCTAGCGCACAATGGCGGATAGCGTTCCCCGTTCACCTTTAGTCGCGGAGCGGTTTTTGACGCAAAAAACCCTCCGTACCAATTTTGCATAATAACTTAATCTAACATGGCGAACACAAATCTAATTGGATTTCCTGTTTTGTCTGTTTTATTTGTGTTTCGTAACGAAACATGGAATAAGGTTCAACGTTCAGCTTATAATGGCGGCCATGTACCTATTATGTTATATTATTATATTTGTGAGTATATTGCACTGTGATTAGATCTTGTTTAAACTGAACTGTAAACTGTAGAGTGTAGCCATTATAATTTTATTACGTAAGCGAAAGTGAGAGAATTGAGCCTTAGCGGCGGACATAGCCTGTTAAATTAAGTGGTTATTCGAGAGGACTGGGTTAAAATCCCAGCGACACACCAATGTACATTCGAGGTTATGTGCGTTAAGCAATAAAATTTTATTAGCTGTAAGGAAAAGAAACCGCCATGCCTGAGGTATACAAAAGTTGTGTTATTCACTATGAAAAACGAGATTCCTTATTAATAACGTGTGATATCATAACGCGATTAAAACATAAATGTGGGTTCGAAACGCGCGACGCCACCAAAAGTATATCCGTATACGGAGATGTGTTATTTATTCACTATTAATTTAATTAATTAAAAATTAAATTAATTTAATTCATACACAAGATATTTGTACATAAGTAATTAACTTCAGTCGTCGTAGTCCTCTATTTCTGTTGTATGCATCGGTTTTAGTAAAAACAATAGGATCCGTATCGTGATTTTTCGGTATCGGACGTCAGTCGATACGCCCGGCGCCTGTCCGGCCACGGGACATGCATACACGTATCACATATAACAGGGCTTTATTTTTAGTAATACGTTTCGAACAATTTCAGACTCAAGATTCAAGTTTCATTTTGATTCTACTAGAAAAATTTGCTTTGTTCAAAATATCTAAGCTTTGAAACAGGAAAAAATATCTGGAAATTATACGTCTACTATTAAAAATGTAGGTTTTGAGCATTTTAATAAAATTATTTACTTATATGATAAACGGATCTTAATGTAAATGTTTGAATAATTAAATTTTTTTACAGAATAGGTATAATAAAATTAAAATTAAAAAAACAATATAATAATAAGAAGTTAATAATACGGTACTATCTTTCAAAGACTCAACTTTCATTTAACTCTTTTTGTAAATAACTCTATTTTTGAATTAAAGTCACTTAATTTATGTTTATATAACGCTTATTATAATTTCGAAAACAATTACACAGGCCGTTGTTTTTCGTTCCATCTTTAAAGGAATCTAAAATGTTTTTACCTATTTTTACTTATTGTTTATTTTATTTCTTCGTACACTTTCTGAGCAGTTGGAAGAGCTAAATCTCCGGAGCGATGTGCTACTCGGACAAAGACTTACGTTGCCTAGATTACTTATTTTACTTACCTGGTTTTCATGATTTTGAGATATTAAAATAATTTTTTTATTTATACGTACATACAGAGAGTACATAATGCTGTAACAGGTGATATTAAAATACGTATATTAGTTTTCTTTTTATTATTTATTATTGATTTCTATTAAAGAAGGAGAAAAAGAAGAATTAGCAATCCAGCATGCAAGCTACATACTCGTACAATCTCATGTAGTGCTATCAGGTGTTGTACAATCTATACTAATAAATATAAAGCGTACCTAAGAGTTTGTTTGTTTGATTGTTGGTTTGAACGCGCTAACCTCAGAAACTCCTGGATCGTTCTGAAAAATTCTTTTAAATAAATAAATAACTAAATAAATGGTTCCAACTCCCGATAGCTGTCCCAGATTTAAAGCTGTTAGGATCCACACATTTATTTTCAAAAGACTTTATACTTTATTGTTTCATGGTAAAAATGCGTGTCTAGAAACTGTACGAAAGTGACGGAACCTACTTAAGTAAGTACATCAAAAATGCACTTAGCCTGTTTTGTTTATTCCACTGCAAAACGTTTTAGATTATTTTTTGCCCACTCCTTTGTACAAACCAACGTTTTCTATCTTTTAAATGTTACAATTCTATGCTTGAGTTTGAGTCAACAGAGAAAGCTTCTGGTGTAAAAAGTCCATTAAGTACTTTGCCAACATTATCACAAAAGTCAGCTTATTTTATAGTAGGTACTTCAGAGTTCAACCACAAAAATTGTTTTTAAGCTGTAAACGGAACAACTTGAAACGAATTTCGTACTTATTTCACATTCGAATATTAATACTGTTACTTTTCGGACTTGGAAAAAGCTTTAGATATTTTATCGTAATTCCCGCGAATGAATATTGAATATTGATTTTGTATATTCTATACAAACATTGGTAAAATTATTTGCGGTTTTACAATGTTTTGATAGAAGGAAATAATATTCTGTTGTGTGACTCTTCATTACCCTTTAATCCATTGTGCTGTCTCCACTTTACATTTACAAAGTACACAATAATTAAAAACTGCTTACTACGAAATTACTATAATTTTAAAGTAACATGGTCAAACAATGGATGCCAGAAAATTATACCACAAGTTACTAGATTTGCTTGCCCACTTCAAAATTAATCCATACTTTTCTTAAGATTCGCCGACGTTATCCGGTCAGTTAAATTTTTAATTAGAATTTGAAGTTATAAGTTGTAAGCCTGACATAGGTACTGGTTCAAAGTTCAGCATCGTAAACTTCCCTTTGTTTGTTATAGATTTGTCTCACTGTAAACGAGTGACGGGATGAGAGATAAAATTTATAAAATAGACATCTTCTTTATAACAAGTGAAGATCGAATAATGCTGCAGTACCTATATATTTTGTATGTCTAGTGAAACTAGCCTGTAGAAAAACTTAATCGAGTTAACTATAGTGCAATACATTGTTACAATACATATAATAGCCCAGTTGTTAAAAATTTGGCCTTTTATTCGAGACAAATTATGTTCTTAGTTTACGGCGAGTTGATGGCGGTCTTTATGCATTTTTTGGTACTATAACATTGTACCTTTACTTATAAATAGTTATTAGTTTACGTTTATTTGTTTATCTATATATTATATAGTTTGGTATATAATGTAAATAATGTTGGGAAATAATAATATCCGAACGTGAACTGCATAACTTTCCGGATTATTAATTTGGGTATGCGTCTAGCGAGTGAATGATTCATCGCCTGTCTCTCTCTAGTACAAGTTGATATAACTTCCAGTTTCGGAAAGCAGGTAAGTTTTCGAACATTGCGGCTTTAATGATCTAATATTAACGAACGTTGAGGGTATTAATTAGGGATTCTAAAGCATAATATCAATAACGGCATTGTATGTAAACCGGTGCTACATGGCTTAACCATGGTATACGTATTTAAGAACAATTGTATGTATCTCATAAAATTTTAACGATGCGTGTAGGTATTTACGAGTATGTAGGTAAACTTCGCAGTATCTATAGGTACTAATATTATAAAGAGGAAAGGTTTTTTATTGTTTGTTTGTATTGAATAGACTCCGACACTACTGGACCGATTTTAAAAATTCTTTCTGTATATGATAGCTACATTCATGAGCAAGGTTATAGGCTATCAAGTATTACGTTACTGTTCTTATCGCGGTTGAAACCGCGTGGCACAGCTAGTATATGATAATCATATTATTATACGAGCTCAAATACTATGTATCTTTATACCTATAGTTTATGTTTTTCTTTTTTTTACGCAGTGAAGAAAATAGTACCTACCGTCTACTCGTAATATCTGCATAGAGCATTACAGCGCAAAATACTCATAGTACCGACTACCACTACAAGATATGATATTAGTCTGTCTGAACTCTCGGTAGTAGAAATTTATTAAACTTGGAATTTCGAAACGTTATTAACAAGGATTTAATTTGCACGGTCTGCAATTTTTTGTATCACTCTGTATCTAAAATTCGGTTATGTAAATTTGTAATGCTTTTTTTAATTTTTTCTTATATTCTTTCGCAATTCACAATAATACAATTGCATGTGGGAAGGACTAGTAGGTAATAATATTAATGATTATTGCTATTCATTTTAGCTATTATTAATTTTTTATACCAATTTTTCATAGCTTATTAAGTATTATCAGTGCCAAAAAGCCTCCGACAAATTGAATCTACTTTCTCG
>DWQK01000837.1:0-18188 GCA_018231225.1 Noctuana stator
CACAGATATAATATTATTATGTCAATAACCACCACAGACTAGTATTTCGGCGCTCATTACTCATTAGCTTGCGTAAGCATTGCGATAACTCGTGTTCTGGTATTTCTGTCTAGGGAATTCGTGTTTATATATCAGCTAGTCTAGGTACATTCGTGTAGTTAAAGGTTAATAAAACTGTTGGTAATGGTTTCTCTAATAAATAATTGAACACCAAAAAAAATTATCCAACCTATTTTTTATATAAATTTGGAGTTAGTTGAAAAAGTATTCTTAAAGTTTATTGATAGGCATTTACACCCAAAACTCATTATTTTAGTTTTGAGGCACATTAAGTACCTACAATACCTACTTTTAATTTTGTAAGCTTCATTTGCTTAAGAACCGTTCTTCATTTCTTTAACTTTTCCATATTATTTTTTCTTACTCGAAGTACGTCAAATACTAGGAACAAATTAATTGACTTGATGCGATAACTGATTTTTCTTAGAAATTACTAGATTCTACCCATTTACTAATGAAAATACGAGCGAGAAGCAAAGCTCTACGATCGCAATTGACCTTCACGTTTGATGATCTAGTCATTTAGAAGTGAGATTCCCTTTGTTTAGAGCTTCAAATTACACATATTGTCATTGTGCAGACAAATATGTTTGTGTTCATTCGTCTGTAAATAGATTTAGTTACCTAAACTCGTATAATTTACGATACGAGGATTATGTCGACATTCTATGTTATGTAGAAGGCAATTCTGATAACTATCATGGCCATATGAGTATCTTCAAAATAATGACAGTGTTCGGTACCTGTAGGTATATTATTATCTAATAAAATGTTAAATTATAATTAAAGTCTACAGTTTGCTAGCCTGACTTACATTTTATCCTAACAAATTATTTTAATTTAGGCATACTTGTAGCTCGTGTTCAGAAATATAAACACACCTTTTCAAAACAGCTGAAATATTTCATGCATTGAAAAGTTCCTAAATAAACACTTCCATTGGAAGTGGAACATTATTTGTTTAGTACTGCTCAAATAACAGACATTTTGACTTATTTTAGGAGAATTGAAATAAATTTTAGATTGGAATATACCCAAAGTGAAGGAGAAGTCGGAGGATATTTCAATGACGAAATATTATGGTCTTCTAATTTGGATATACTCTCATTAAAAGTAAAAGTATACAAACTCTATTCAAAAACATATTTTGATTAATTAAACCGAAATATTAATTTGGTAATAGGACAAAATTAAAATTAGTTCCAATACATTATGAAGCGAAATGAAATGAATATCAAACGAAAAACATCTTCGACATCTATTCTGTTCACATTTACTAGTTATTTTCGTTAAGTATCTTTTTCTTAAGTATCCTTTGCTTTTTGAGAACCTTTTTTTATATTTTGATGTTGGTATTAAATAGTTTCTTAAGAATAAACAAAACACTCTTCAATAAGACATGAATAATCTGCTTCCTATGACAAAGTAAGCCGTTGGGACAAATTATGTATAGTGCAACCAAACCGTTTAAAACTTTCTTCCATAAACGACATTGGTCCCCCAAGCAATTTATTCAACAAAGTTTAAATTCAATGTGTTACATGCAAATCCTGCTTACACAGAGCCAAGGTTTGTTTCAATCTGAAACCGTTTCATGAATTTCAAAACAAGCTTCTAAAGAATATTCCGTGTGAAGGAAAATGGTTGAATATATTTTTGGGGAAATAATTATGTATGTTGTAGTATCGATAAATAGTAGGAATTAAATATGTACTATAGTAAGTGGTTTATATACTGATTATAACAAAGTATCATTGATTATAAGAAAGGTAAAGTAGTAATTTCATTTTAATTTTGTCCAGTTCTGAAAATATCATTGATGAGAAAACTGTTTATATGGTAGGTATACGGAAGACCCTATATATATTGAATATGCATTATGTTCGCGACAATTTTGAAAATCTCAAGTCATGGCTGCATATGCTAAGAAGCTACTAATTATAAGTAGAAATCTGAAAAACGCTATGCTCGTCTCTTCAATCTTTCCGTTTGTCGATATTGTTATAGCAATATTGGACTTTGAGTCTTGGATCTCAAATGAAATCGAATGTAAACTTCGAATCAATTCATTCTTGTTTCTTGCACTGGTTAAACAAGGCGTACATCGATTGTAAATCGTTCAACGCGTTTTGTTTTGATTCAGTTCGCTGTGTTTGTTTACTATCTGCGCGTTGTTTAGTTTCTGCAATTTGCAGTGTGATTTCTAGCTATTATTGCACGAGAAATTCCTGTTGATCTGTGAGAATAGAAATGTTTAATGATTTACATTTTGATGAATTAAAAATGACGCGGAAATTTATATATTTATGTTCATATTTTGTGTTGATTATTTATTCTTGTCTTTGTATCAAAGACGCAGAACATCTTATGAGTCACTAATTGTTGATATTTTTTACTCTTATACTAATTAGGGTACGCCCGCATCGTACTGTGTTCACGGCTTTAATTAAAAAGCTTATATCCACCTGAAAGTTTCGGATAAACGTATTAGCCTTCTGAAGTGATTGATGAGAAGATTCATTACATATATTAGCATAAAAACGTAAATCAATCTAACTTTAGGATAGCTAATTTATTTTTGACTAGGTATGCAATGTAGAAGAGTCGCGTTTTCAGAAATTAATACAAAGTTGGGTCTAAAATCTTTAATTACCTCATATTTAAGCTATGTCAGGAAATAGAATATTTCAATTTCAATTAGGTCTCATAACACAATTTAATATAAGTACCTGTAGTTACCCTATAATTAACATAGTGTGATTAACATACGCGTGTCATGTGATTTTAACTCTATATGCAGATAGTGCAGTACCTTTTAAAGTTCTAGCTACATAATATATTTCGAGAAGTGATTCATTTTATGGATGCTACCGTTACTGGTTTTGAAACGATATATTGGGCCATAAATTTGACTTATGATCTGTAGGCAGTTAACTAACACGGCAATGTTTACTTTGGGTAGTAGTTAGTAAGAACTACTATTATTACTCACCTATTACTAAGTACTACAAGAGAATTGGAAAAAAGAGCAAATTATAAGAAAAAAGTGTCAGAAAAATGTAGGTACAAGTATCTTCCAAACATCCACAGGACAAAGTGATTTAGCATTATTGAGTAAATTGAGGTACAACAAAAGTAAGCAAAACTAATAATAAGATACGTGCAATAGTGACGAAGACAAGAAAAAATACAGAAGCAATTGTCGAAGTAACACGTAAAACAAAAGACGAATTCATATTTATACTAATTTATTAATTTATAGTTAAAGTGATTAACTAATAATGACAAGTAAAAAAAGTTTACAAGCAAACATGGGACAAGAGTTAAGAGTACCTTAACCTACAAATACGGAAATACAAATACAAATACAAATCATCAGTCAATATCAAGTTTAATCGGAAACTAATAAATTTGTTTAACATGATATTAAGTATTCGTGGTTCACTTAACCATCTTCGTTTCTATACAACCCATAAACTCATCAAAACACACAAGGCCGGACCGACCTGGTATTTGGACTATAAAACCCCTAATTACAAGTCCACCGCCACTAAATGTCACGTAAATTATTAAAACAGTGCCTTCATCAAACGGATCGTTAGCCAAGAGCTGGGTAACAAACAAAATTGAAGGAAAAACAACAAATGTCAAAGGCAGCTGGCAGGTCACTTACTAACGTTGGAATAGATATAAACAACGGTGCGGTATCGATAGGAAATAAAAGACTTTAAATGGCGATTATTATCTCGGCAAAAGAAACACAGGACGCCATCTGACCCGATGGTCTGAAGACCAGGGTAATGAGAAACACAGGATAATGGGAAACCACAGGATTCACGAAAGAAGGACCGCACGGAATTGTATTAACTAGAAGAGGGTGCGTGCTGCAATTGACGTCCGAAGACTAATGGATGGACAAAGCGCAGCGGTTAGGTACATTAATACAGCGGTTAGATACATATTATTGTATACTTGCTGTGCCCCCCGGTTTCACCCGCGTTAAGAATTGCAACGTAACGCTTGATAGTCTGTATCCTTCCTCGATAAATGGACTATCTTACAGTAGTTACTGAGATTAGCGCGTCTAAACAAACAATCAAACAAACAAACTCTTCAGCTTTATATTATTAGTATAGATTAAGAATATAAGCGCTCGTACCACTGCGGACTATACCTTGTGTTCATGGTTTTTGTCGTGATGAATAGCACATGAGTAAAAAATTTTATGCTCGCTTCCTTGCTTGCTAATTCGATATGTTTACAAAGTCAAAATCAAATACATTTATACATATACACTTAATGACAAACAAATAAATACGATTCATCAGCTTTAGTCGCCCTTTTGCCAATGATTGATCGGGGAAAAAATTGCTCTCGGTACTTCAAAATCAAGTATTTATTATTGGGTATGCAGTAGGTAATGCTTAAGCCTGATAATGAGAACACGTGACAGCTAACATGCCGCGAGTGTTAACAAAAATATTTCAAACAAGAAAAAGCCGACTAGTCAAGTCGTCATTAGTTATGAAAAAGTCAGACTTATTACATTCAATTACATTACCAACCCTGGGGAGCGCAAACGGTGTCATAATACCGCAAACCCTTTAGCTTATAACGCCATCCACGTCACGTGTATATGTCGCAGAGTCGTTTGTGCGTTTACTTTCTATGCATTATGTATAGAGGTTGACTATGTATATCTATACGCACCTATAAGATCTACGTGAAGTGCCATCTATGTGAAATGCGTTTCGTTGCAATATGCCAGTGATGTCTAGCTGCAAAACAAGTTTTAGAAATCTATGACGAATCATTTCTTAAATAGTTTTTGTATGAAACTGTAAGCAAGCTACAACCAACTGCAAGCAAGCCTCGTGTCAATCAAGTTATGCCAAAGATTTGTCTAAGGTCCTGATTTTAACGTTTCAAATTTGAAACTTCATCCATAAGGAACATAAGCTATCAATATAACATAATCTTGTCACATTCGAATAAATAATCAAATACGTAAATATAAAACGGTAGGTATCTTGGAGAATTTAAGCAGACACATGCCACGAAATAGCTTAAGTGATAACTCGAGAAGCAGGTAGCGAAAACTAATTAGTTAGAGAGCTCTTAAATGAATTTTGGATGGTCAGAACTCAGTTTTATCTTATCGCTGGGGAACGACCTTTCTATTATGGAGTTAGTTCAATCCTAGTCCTTGGCCTATTATTCAATAGCTTCTCAAAAGTAAAGGTCACAACAGGATATGGAAATTGCAAGGATTTACAACTATACAAATGCCGCTGGATATACAAATGCCACTGGTCCGTTTTTTCCAAGTAGATTTTTCTTTCAATTTTCTAGTCTTCCATAAGCGAGTAGGTACATCAAAGTTAATTCACTAATTAGAATTTTAATTACATCAAAAATTTCCATCTTTATTTCATCAAAACAAATGTTCTCACTTTTACCCCCTTCAAAATAAATATCAATGTTGTATAAAACTTATTTTCACTTTACATCTGCAGCCATGTATTATATAGCTACAGCTCATAATTAGCAAATGAAATTCATATACAATTTGAGAACATTATAGATATTATTTCTCACGTGTCAATGCGCTTCGCGTGATGACTTCCCTTGCATGTTTGATGACCACCAACCACTACGCCGCTAAGTTTTTTATTATTTTAGGGTAAATAACAAAACTCACATTGTATTTAGTGCAATAGGTCGGTGTCGATCGATTACGTCAGAAATAGAAATGAATGGCCAACAGAATTACTATTGACCCAATTCTCCTTGTCAACTAAGGTATGTTTGAACGAATGACGGCCTAATGCGTAATGGCTATGATAACGTGATACGTTACCGCATGTGTAAAGGATTGTGTTAGTAAATGTGGGATTTGATGGAGTGTAAACGTAGTCACTTCTGTACGTTGAACTACATGAATACACTTGAAGTCCCTTATGATCCCTTTTAATCATCAAACTTATTACCAAAAAAAATTGTAAAACACTCTCTTTTAACATCGTGTTTGAGTAACAAACGAGCATGTAGGCCACCTGTTAAGTAGTTACTCGAACCCATGGACATCCACGGCCACCTCCAAATAGGAGAGAAGTCCTATCTTAGATGAGACTAAGATGGTCGCTTAAAATATAGTGTGTCAGGCAACAACCCTCCCCAACCGAAACACAAGTACTTGCTACAAGACTAGCTTCACGGTAGATTATAAGGGCAGCGGTGGTAGCTCCTCGGGCTAACTCTGTAAGCTTTACCATCTACAAAACAACTCTACTGTGCTATGCATTTACAGCACCATACAAGGTTAGCCGCCACTGGTGTAAAAAGTGACACTCTTATGAAAATGTGTAGGTTTATTATGTTATTATTTCCGTATATTCGTTCCTCTGTCATCATGTAATTTGGCGAAGTTGGGAAATCCGATAATAAAGTAAGCTTACGCCGTGTTGTTCCCCATTTGTCTTACTTAGTTTTATATGATAACATGTGATAGCAGTATTAGCGTCCTCTCATTAATTCTCTGTTATCGGAAATATAGTCAGAATATTATCCTTAAAGTTGTCGAGGGGACTTGTCACTCGTTACTTACATCACATGTATGAACAGCTACAACTACGAGTAACTACTAATCTTCTTTTATTAAAAGAATGATGTGGATCATAAGTAGTGACAATTAACTCAGTGGTAACTGTTATCTATATGAATGTTACTCACCTTGTGAGATCACTTTCGATCCACACTACTAGCATTATATTATGAGCTAAAGATTCTTCATCGGTACATATAAAATCCTTTTTCGTGAGTCCTTCGTACAACGTAGGTATCCGATAAGAAAGGATTTCACGAAATGCTACCACTAAAGGGGTGAGAAGGGGAGGCAAAGTTTGTAAGGGACAACGAGATTCCTTGGTCTAGTTAACTAATGAAATCCACGCGGATGAAAGCGGGCATGAGCTTGTCTAAACTATGATCCATGACATCACAGTTTATTTGAACATAAACCAACCGCACTGTTTTTCTGTATAGCTACGAGTAACACAAATAATAACATCAGTCAGATTTCGTATTCACAACGTGTCGATACCGACGACATTACAAACAGAACGTGCTTAACAGAAATGATTTTCGATTCGGGCTTTGCAATGCAAGGGAGCAAACATTAATTGAACAGAGATTGATAATTCAGAACGGATTTGCACTCAATTAATCATTCAGCTTTTATATATATTTTTTAATCTTGCTATATGTATATATGTAACCTAATGTATGAAATATCACAGAATAATAAAAAATAAAGCATAAAAAATGTTAGGTCATGGTGTCGACGCCTCGTAATAACATTATTATAGATCATCAATGGAAAGCGACTATTTTTATAGCAATATTAAAATAAAAGTCGTATAAAAATTATAGTGCAAATGGCTTTTATATGGCGCTTGCGTTGCTGTCATAAATTAAGGTTCATAGTGTTTTTAAAACTTGTTTTATTACAAACGGACAGACGAATTCCTCGCTCACCTTAGGTATTTTCAGTAATTTAAACGGTTTTCTTAATAACGCCTCAATCTTACTTTTTTTAATAAGGTCCCCGTGTTGTGGGATCATGGACAAACAGAAAGACAATTACACAATACACAAACACCAGTCCAGACCTGGAAGAGAAATCTTAATTCAGCATTTCAATTTCTGGGAATCGAACCCAGGACTCTCGGAATAGTATAATGGAGTAGTAACCATTTAAGTTATTAAGTCAAGCAAAAAAAAACTCTCATCTCTTTGTCTATTGTACTGAACCCTTATACATTAAAAAACCTTCACACCGTTTTACGATTTGAGTGCTCCGAATGATTACCGGCCGAACTAACAAGATCGGAATTTTGTTGAAACATGAAAGAAACATTATAAAGCTTTCAATACTTCGGAAACTTCGTAAAATCAGACCCTTATTTTGTTATTAAAAGCGACTTTACGCCAGATTTTACTTTTATGAAGCCCTGATTGCCCGCCGATGTGTAAACGAAATTTTAATAGGCAAATTTGTAATTTTAATATATTTAATAGGAAAATTGGCATTAATTCAAATGTAACGTGTAGACTACACTCAAAAGTTCATTGGTTATTTTAATTTTTTTATTGGTAATAATCACGGAATAGACACTGAGAACGGAACGGCGCTAATTATAGGCGGGCTCCACTGCTACTACGATCAAATGCTCATATTATTACCTACCTATTAGCATCATCACAACAATGAAATCTTCCGCATACATCACAATTCCTAATATGCTACAGTTAGAAATAAAGTTTTTTTAAAGGTCCTATTGTATTATATATGATTTACATACCTATCGTAATTATCGACCTATAGCGTTCCAGCAAATATTATAGGCCTTATCTAACAGACATCTACGATTGTTTCATAATAGCTACTTTGCACTATCCAATTAACACTGCGTAATCACAACATCATTCCCCAATTAGCCGATCATTCACAGCAATCTACTAGCCTTTGTGCTAAGGATTTACAATTAATTGCTTTGGGAAGAGTTAGCGTGATATTAAATTTAGACGGAAAATTCTCGTCAATAAAACTCCTCATCGAAACGAATTGGACCCATAAACTTTCTACGCTATTTGCTGTTTCATTGGAAACGGTCTAACTTTTAATTAATTTTTCGCTGTAAATCTATTTCGCTAATCGAGGGTACTTGTTTTGAAGTAAAGCAGATACCTGCAAAACACGAAAGCGTGAAGATTTCATACAATACCAAGAAAATATTTATTACTAACACTAGCTGTGCCACGCGGTTTCACCCGCTTTAAATAGTAACGTAATGCTTGATAGCCTTCCTCGTGAATGTAGCTATCATATAAAAAAATAATTTTTCAAATCGATCCAGTTTCATGAGATTAGCGCGTTCAAACAAAGTTTTCAGCTTTATATTATTAGTATAGATTAGTTTATAAAATATATCGATGTAAAAAGTTTTTAATGTATAAACCAAATGTTACTGAATTAGTATATTATGTAATTGGAATATCTACACATTATAAGTAAACTTACCTTGTCACTTCCGTTAATTGATATCATAGTTCATCAAACGGTTTTAATACACAAATTTTATGGTCTCTCGAATAAGAGGCCCAATTCATAACCTGTGCCTCTTCCAATTTTTTTTCATAATCCTGTAGAATTAACATTAACTCCACAAAAACACATATCAACCTGCAAAAGTGCCTGTGTTGTACAATATTTCTTTTTTAGTTTGTCACTTAAGATTTAGGTGTAAAAAATTTGTGAATAAGTAATAATAAATAGGTAAATAATAAACCAAATGTGTTTTAATCCTTATAAACAATTTCACACAATAAAAAATTAGAACGTTAAGTTCGTATTCAAGATAAATACAGACATAACTCCCTTACAATTGTGAATTAACGAAGTAATTTTCCGCGCCCTTATTCCAAAATGGCGGCTTTAACGAGCTTTTTAAACAGGTAATGTGGACTTGTACCCACGTTTTGAGTTCCATTCCAACCCACATTACATCAGCACAAGTTTCCTTTTCGGATCTTTCACTTGCATAATTAAACCACTCCTGTGTACGCTTTAATGGGTAGGTACTTGTGTTATTAACGAAGTGTAACTAATTACTTTTCAGTATGTTCACTTTAAGTTGGCGTAATTTGAAAAGTAGCGATCATATCGTCATTTTGCGTACTTCTTTGAATTAGGTTCGCTTTTAGGAGTGAATGTGAAATTTGACGATCCGTGTGGTGTAATGGTTATAATTCGAAGGGTACTGGGTTCGATTCCCGGCGGGGTAGAAGTCGAAATGATGAATTTTGATTTCTGTTCCCGGAGTAGATGTTAGATGTTTGTTTAAATGTCTTTGTATGTATCCATGACATGCATGACACGAGAAATCCTAGTGTGGGGCTGTGAGTGTGAAGCATTAATTTGAGTGGGTGTTTAGAAAATATAGACTTTCTTAACAGTTATTTCTCCATAAAGTTCTCAATGGCATGTTAAGACCTCATATTTGTCAGAAGACCCGTGCCCAGCAGATAAACTGTGATGGGTCGATCATGAAGTCAGAATTGGAACAAAGCATTTATTATGTGAGAATAATAATTAAAGTCGTTGTTTTCTTGAGACTTTGCGGTTAATCTGCAGCCTGTGAAACGAATCTGTCATACACAACATGTGGTTGACGCGACGCACGGTTAAAAATAAATTTAAATGCACTGCAACGTGAGCCGGCTTGAAATAATATTTACAGGCGTGCAGAGCAGAAATTCTCTTGAAATAAAATATGTGGATTGTGCTGCGGCAGTGGAGAAAGAATTAATTTTATCGGCACGTACTCTGTTTATTTTGTGCAGACATTTATAACGAAACATTTGTGAGCTCAATTTTTCTACGCGGCGCTGTGTGCATTGTTGAAGAAATATTTATAGATGGCTATTGATTCACTATTCACCGGCTGCACGAAGTGCTGAGATGTATGAGATTTGAAAGGATGTTTGCTGGCAATTAATAAATTGTATCAATTTATTAGCCCCGTTGGTAGTGTAGATTTCAAGCGATCTCATAGATTAAGCGCGAAATCTCTAAGGCATGTAGAATCTTTATTGCTTCATGCTAACTCATATAGATTTTACATTAACATTATACAGGTAGGTACTAGCCTGATATAGCTTCACAAAGCATTGGCAGAGCAGAAATTATCTTTAATAAGCAAATAGTCTCAAAAAGCTAGAAATGCGAGCGACCGTTCTAACCACCGGAACTAGACGTAATCAGCCATTAGACGTAGCCGCTTCCACTTATAAACAACTTAAAGTAAAGTTAATAGTTGTATTAATTAGAATATCCTTGTACAAACAAAATGTTTATAAATATCGGTCATCTATTCTGTCCCTTAGTGGCTCACGATCGATACTAATCAGGTCGAATACGACCTATATACGGAATCGACCTGCGTCGACCAAAATAGTACAAATTTCATCTGTAACTTCAGATATTGTATGCAATTGTATAACTGTACCGCAATATCAACTTCGCTGTAAAGCGACTCTAATCTAAAAAGCAATAGATAATTTAAATTGTTTTCAATAATCAAGAGAATCAAATTTTGGAATCTGTGCTATTTTTCTGTCTGTATGTCTAGCATAGAGGGCACAGTTAATCTTTGATATATTTTCTCAAGAGAAAGTAACGTAGAGAAAATATTATAAACGCGGAACTTTGTAAATATGGATGGGATGGATGGATGTTTGTTACTCTTTCGATTTTAATGAAACTTTACAATAATATAGCTTATACATCAGAATAACACATAGGCTACAATTTATAGATATTGCGTGAATTGCTCGAAATCCTGTGCAGACGAAGAGTCCCGGGCACCAGCTAGTCTTTGATATAATTATTTTCTCAAAAGAAACTAACGTAGAGAAACGTCTTCAGAACAAATTTATTTAATTATTGCGGCGATTAACTTTTCAAACGGCAATTATTTTAAGTATTTTATACGGATGTATGTACAGCAAATATGTTCTGGTATTGACGCAACCGATCCCGACACTAAGTGGGCGTACAATCGAAGTAGGTATGAGCGTAGTACATGCGTAGTTAGTTTTCGAGTCGAATTCAATTAATTATTCATTCAACCAATCGATTCACTCAAATTGAGCCGTATTTTTTTATTTAAGCGATGGGTGAACACGATAACTTGTTTTTTGTGGTTTCGTCCCCCACTGAATACTCCCTGCACGCTCTCTCGACCTCAATAGTATGTGCGCAAGTGCTAGTCACCTCTTCACGTATATGAGTGGTAAGATGGCGAAGAAAGCGATTGTTTATCAATCGCTTTCTTCAGACTTGACGTAACATACGGAATAGAGGGAGAACTAGTCTCTTTCCAATCGATTTTAAAAAAAGAGTAGGTTCTCAATTCGATTGTATTATTTTTTTAAAGTTTGTTAACTTCCGTTTTGTCATAACTTCCGACTGAGCGGCTAGTGTGTCCCGTGGCATCCATGAGAAAACCATATAAGTCTTAAATTTGTAAATGCATTAAATATGTGCGCGAATATGTGTATTTTTGAAGTCGGTTGTTTTAGTAACGCGAGTGACGTGACATGATAGGACAAATCCGGGGAAACCCGGACGGATGGCAACCCTACCACATACTAACGTTCTCAATTTTTACCACTCATTAAATCTCACGCTTTCAAGCACCAAAACCACATCAACATACTTCAGTAGGTAAAATGACACACCTTCACAGCACGGGAATTTTAATAAGCGTGATGACTGCGTGTCATATTGACGCGCCTTACGCTGTAGAGGTGACCGCGAATTAAATAGACAATTATGTGAAATAACTTCCATGTAGTGTTGTATATTTCTCGAAAACATTTTTACCGTTTAACATGTTCACGATATTAAGTCGTAGTTATAAATGATAAGAGTATAGAGTAGGTAAAGGTAAGCATTCTGAATTATGGCATGGTGTTCTTGGTTTTAAATTTCTGTTTTGAAACATAATCTTAAATAGTGGGATCTGAATCCCAGCTCTAGACGTTATGTTTAAAGAGTTTATACTAAAAAAAGAGAACTCAGTTAGGTAGATTAGAACTTAAAGGTGCCTGGGAATTAACTAGAATTAATTCTCTTAAATGCCAGTACTGTTACAAGAAAAGCGCAAATTAAAGTTAACCATACGGGTTAGGTAATTCGTATGTCACATTTGTCCCTGCAACTAAGTAACGCAGTTTATTGAGCACCATCAAAACGAACGTCATAAAAAGAAATGGAGTTTAAGCTGTAAAATCAGAATAGTTTACACTTTCCGTTGTAAAAACAACCATTGTTTATCGTAAAAAAATACGTTACAGTATAAACACTAGTGTCGTGGCAAAGCAATTAATTATTTTACAACATCTATTTTATACTGGAACCGTAAACTCTTCGAGTGTGCAATAAAAAGTTTAATGTCATCCCGGACATTTGCAATTCGCGAAGATAGCTGCTGTGGAGTAATTGTCATTTCAACGGCATTTAATGAGCCATGGCTGCAACAAATAGTGCCATTTGTAGGGGGGGGGGGGTACTTGGGTATAATATTTATAACTCGCGTTACGAAAACAACCAAATATTCCGTAGCTAAACAGCTGCTATTGACGATCTTTCGCTAGCAATGAAACAAAATTGAGTTCATTGAACTTAATACTTCATAAACCACCTTTGAAAAACTGATTATATCAGTGTGACCTTAATTTTATTTAAAAACAGAAACGTTATTTTAAATTAACTTATTTTAAAACTAACTTATCGGTTCACGGGATCTAATAAATTTTCTAATTACATAGATATAAAAAAAAAAATTTTTATTGTGAAATGTACGAATGATGGATGAAAACATCATCAAAACCTTGTGTTTTAGCTTAATGCTTTTTAATGGTCTCGTAATGGAATTTGCATTGGAATAGCGAAAACTGTAACTATTTTCAAGATATCATTTACTCAGATTCAGTCACTAAATTATTTTTCTAATTTTTTTTCCACCTAAGCATTCTTGGTTAATCTTAGTCTTCGGGTAATTCCGCATAAATATAAAAAAATATCTGCAGTCCATTTTTCTTCAGTGCAGTTTATATTAAAATTTCGTTTCTCATGCCAAGCCAAAAATTTTGTGTAAATATTTAGCAATAAGATCGAGTAAATAGTTTCGAGAGTTCGCGAGTAAGTATAGAGTTCTGGCAGGCCCTCGGGACGCGGCGTGCCAAAGTTTGGGAGATGCAATTTGTTACAACTTGATACTGTGTACTTATGTATAGATCTTTAGTGTAATTACATTTTTCAGGTTGTTATTTACATAACCACAGTTAACTAAGTTAACAAGGTTATTTCATTGAGCTGTTAAAACGCAACAACTCTATAATATACTATTATGTATTTTCTCCCTACGGAATGTTTCTCCCGCTCTAAGTCAAAAGGGCGCCTAAAGCCGAAGTGTATGTTATTACCTTACAATGTTGAAAATAATGCAAAATTTAAATTTGAAATTGAAAGCCCTCATAATATGTTAAGAATTAATTATTCCTTCACGTTAATATACGTAAGCGCGTTCTCATACACATGTCTATTTAATACGCATTAAACTACCTTGAACAAAATTTTCCTACGCTCAAGTACCTACTTTGAAATATCAAGGTCATACAATATAGGCAATGTTTTCTCTACTAAGGAGACACGACAACATGAGTATTCGCATAATTCAGCTTACAATAACAAGGAAATGATTTTGATAAGCGTATTTTGAAATTTCTATAATTCATGCTCTATCTAAGTCTTCATACCGCGGGGTAACCCAAAGACTAATATAATATTATACAATTACCATCGAAATAACTCTTTCTAAGCTCGGTTCATTTCAATGTAAATGTTTTGATAAATATTATTTCATTATTTTGAGGTAATTTATTTTTGAAAACAATTTAATTTTCCCAAAATTAAATGCTTTTAGAATGCTATGGCACTTCTTCGTATGCAAATCTTACTCCCTCTACACATTAAATGTAGAGTTGCAGACGCTACTTTTACAACTGAGATAAATTTGCCAACTTTTATATTAAAATTCAAATTGGTGTACATAGAATGAAAAGACTTTTTATTTAAATAATGTAGACAAATGAATTGGAGGTTTGTCTTACGAGTAAGTAGCCATTGTTATTTCGTATAAAACATTATAATTAAAAATAAAAATTTTGTCCAAGAAGTGTAGCAGGACAGAACATTATGCACACAGTATAACTCTCGTAAGTACTTGTTTCAATTATTATATTTTAATAAATTAAGTTTTTGGAGCAAAACGTTGAGAGTAGAAAAGGTGACAGAATCTGGTAAATGTAAATGCTGTGCCAACAAAACCATTTACGGCTTTAAAGATTGTTGCTTTCAATAGATACAAAATTTATTTACATTTAATAGTAGTGTAAGAAAATCATTAAAAAGGTATTTATAGAAAATACCTAAAGCTGTTGTTCAGATTTTTTCCCTTTTGTCTAGAATTGAAGCAAGTAGAAAATAATAATACAATATACTCGTAATTGGTAATAGTATACACAAGCGGACACTTGAGGCTAACTTCTGCATGTTGCTTTTAAAGTAAGAATAATGTAAGAAATGGTTTTATCTTAGTTAATTAAGTAAATGTCAATGTGGTTTTTAACAAGTAAAACATTAACGAAACGTATCTATTTCCCTTATGGTTTCCATAGATGTACATAGACCACAGCAAATTAAGATTAAGTATGTCAACTGCGCAAAATAATCCTTAAAGCCGTTTGGGAAATCAGATAAAACACAAATGGATTAAATAAGAAGTTAGGTAGGTACGTAAATTCTTATTAGAACGATGTACATAGGGATTATTTACCTTGAACAAATTGTAACATAAAGACATTTTACTTTCAATTGTAGCTTTTGAAATCACAGTATAAATATGCTTGTCGTACCTGTTAACGTAATATTACATGAGGGAATTTTTATTTACGTAGTATTAAGTCAGTCTTCTCAGTATCTGAGGGCCTAGATATTCCTAAGTTAATACGCTTTGACAGTTGTTCGCGTGACTATCTAACTGTTGTCGATCTCATATGTTTTCTGTCAAGCCATTTCTGTTAATAAAACAGAAATTCATCTTAGCTTGGGTCCTCTAAATCGTGTGATGACGTTAAGTCTTGTTGAAGGGCTAAGGGGATGGTTTATAACATGTCACACGGGTTACTACTTATGTTTTGTGTTAGCAGTGGGGTGGTGTTTCTTTAAGAACTTTTGTGCTCAATCAATTTATAAGCTGTAGCTGTTCTCCTTGCTGCTTTTATATTTCAACCTAGCGACCCGCCCCGGCTTCGCACGGGTGCAATGCTGATACTAAATACAATACAGAAAAACTGTGAACGTTTATACTTATAAACCTTTCTCTTCAATCACTCTATAAAAATTATTAAAGATTTAAGCATACATAGGGACAGAAAAAGCGACTTTGTTTTATACTATGTAGTGATATATATTTAATATACACTAGGCAAGGCTTTTTGCTTTCAATGTACATATTAAATTGTTACTAACAAAAGTTGCTCACTTATTTTTATTTGTTGTGCTGAGCCAACTGTTAAATTATCATTATGGTTGCTTTTCTATGTGTGCTTTCTCTCTTTCTACCTCGAACCTAACTTATTCGTACACAGTAAATAACAAATCTTATGGTTTATTCAGTTCGGTCTACCGTTTTTCTTTAACGTGCGTCTTGGGAGCTCGCCTGAGATGTTTACAGTGCCCAGTGGTGCTAGCTGAGAACGCTGGGATTGTGATTCACAGAAAAGAGAAATTAGATAGTTACATTAAATAACTATAGTTTTGTAATTGTTAAATGTTCTTGTGAGTGTTTTTTTAATTATGAATCTTGACCAAGAAGGGGGAAAACAATTCGTAATAGCGTAAATGAAGCTTCCATCTAAAAATTTTTCCAGTTTATTCGTAATTCTGCATAATTGTATCCGCCTCTTTTTGGCTTATAATATTGTATGTGTTTGTCACACATTCTTTAGGAACAGTTAGCAATATTTCAGTCAAGCGTTCAACGTAGAATGTCTGCTACCTAATAATAACCCAGAAAATATTAAAATTCAGGGTATGAACTGTGTGAAGACTGCTTCCATTCCATTAATATTTCTATATTATGGAAAGCGTTATACGGCTTCGTCACAACCTCTTGTTTCCAACCAACCAATCACATCAGGAGGTCTATATTGTAGATAAATAACATATTTTCGTATCCATCGGTGAAATCCTCCAAGCTACGAAACGCATCATATTCCGTAGCTTTGATTATCACTACATTGAAGTAGTAGAATTATGATTAAATCAAACAACATGTTTCACTATGACATACATTTTTATCGATCCGGCTCCTTACTATTCTGTACTCAATTATTTACCTTTATAATCTGTTCAAAACTTTTTACCGTTTAAAAGTCCTACAGTACCATTTCTATATAACCCTCAGTGAAACTTTTTCTACGCAACAAAAGTGTTTCTAAAAAGTTTAGGTGTTTCATACGAGCGTAACAAGTGAATAACACTGAGAGCCCTGGAGGCGATGCGTGTTCATAATTCGTTTACCCTTTTTGGTGATTGGACATTTAGAAAATTGTTTTCGGACAAAATTGCTGCAGGAAATAGCGGAAAACTATTTTTATAGATAGTCAGTTTTTCGGCAGATAAAATTTTATACTTCTGTTAAGTCCTTAACAATTTCCCTTTCGAGAAATTGAAGTTCTAATTGATTTTATTAGAATTAGTCCTTTAAATTGCTGATATTTAAATATCGAGGATTTTAATCTCGTTGGGCTTCATTGATGATATACTTTTAATAGTTTGCGCGTTACAAAATTCTTACAAATTTCATTTGCTACTGTAATATTCTATACTTATTAATATTATAAAGAGGAAAGATTTGAAACTACTGGACCGATTTGACTAATTCTTTTTGTACATGATAGCTACGAGTACATTCATGAGGAAGGTTATAGGCTATCAAGCATTACACTAATTCTTAACGCGGGTGAAACCGCGTGGCATAGAACATTAATAAAAAAAATTAACAATAATTATAAGAAATATCTGTTTCCCGTATATCATACACATAAACTTCTGTATAAACGACTCCGGTCTACCGACACTAATCCAATTAACTGCTGTTTTTACCAAAACATAGCGTGTGGCTTTTAAAACATTTGACGCGTCTCCGAATAGGATTGCGCGGTAACTTCCTATTTTTCTACGGAAAATAACCGCAGTTTTCCATTTCCTGCTACTTGGATAACATTCAATATTGTAAAAGGATATTCTTTACAATATTGAAACTACTAAGAAAACTCGAGTTTATCGAAAGGCGTGGTATATAATGTATAATAAAAGGTTTTTTATACTGCTCAAAATGATTATCTATATTATATAGGTATAAAACAAAGACGGGTTTGTTACAACACTTATAACTCGAGATCTGCTGAACAGATTTTCATGATGTTTGATTATT